>RXPK01001144.1:2500-155914 GCA_004143645.1 Protaetia brevitarsis
CATTAATGAAAGAACTTTCATGGATATTTTTGCGAAATGTGAATTTGTAAATTTTCTTTTTGACGTTCTCAGAGTTAGTTTCTCGAGTTAGGCGCCACTGATTTAATCGAGATACAGTCTAAACAAGTAAACTACCTTTGAGAGAAACAAAAAAATATACAAAGAATCGAAACGTATGTATATATGGATTTGCGTTTCATAACCTCCTGTGAATTTCCAAAAATTCCATAACTTTACGTTGGTTACAAATTTGTCAAAGTTCAGTTATGTAATTTTACAATGTACACTTCTCACAGAAAAAATCGGGACACCAGCAATTCAGAATTTTAAAATTTCTTAATTGTAAATGCAACTTTCGGAGGACGTATTCACTTATCACAGCCATAAATCACTTAATTATGTATATTACTGCGATCAAAGGTAACGACTAGAATTTGAACAGAAAAATAAATATATAGAAGGAAAAGGTTTATGTACAGAATAAACAAACCGGAGTTCGGTGGCGGCGTTTCTTTAGAAATACCAATGAAAAAAAAAACATAACAACAAAAAACTCTGAATAGACAGCTTCATTTAGAAATATATATGTATTTAACTTGTTTGATGTTTATGTAGAGATAATTCTTTTTTAAGAGAAACACGTGGTGATGGAATTGATTATTAATATTATTTACTTGTAGTGCTGCTTTGATATTATTTGTTACTTACTTCGATTTATGCTCGCGAGTATTAGTTTAGCAATAGACAATATGTCAGTCAGCCTCCTCAATCTTGGGATAATGTGATTTTCACAGATTTATTGACTACACTATTATTGATGTATTAATTACTATTGTGTTTATATTCTTAAATATTGTATTACTATAAAGTTTCCTTCACCTATAAAAAAAATACCAAAACCAGGTTTAAGATTATCTATAAATTCTTAAATAAAGCAATTAGTTCGCAAAGAAATTATTTATTTTATGAACCCTCCTTTATTGTATTTTCAGGAAATATATTTAGCTATCGCCTGTGTAATCTGACGTCGTTGATCTATTTTCTTGAGATATGGCCAACACTGGGTCTCTTTACAAAAGGACAGGTTTATTAACATTTATTTAAAATATTATTGGATTTATAATACATAACAAACATTGTAAGAAAGCATATTGTTCGTCAATCTCAGTTAGTGCTAAAATATTTATTTTTGAATTTGATACATTTATACTTTTTCGTTGCTACTGCCTGAAGCTGTGTTACAGACTAAAAGTGTTAGCTATATTTCAATAAAATACAGCGACATTGGATTACACAGGCGATAGTTAAGATATATTTCTTGAAAATACAATAAAGGGAGGGTTAATAAAATAAATAATTTCTTTGTGAATTAATTGCTTTAAAATTTTGTAAATAATCTTAACTGTTTTTGGTAATTTTTAATAAATAGAAAATATTTTTGTAGTAATACAAATTTAAGAATACTAAACAACACCAATAATGAATACATCAACAATAGTGTAGTTAATCAATGTGAAAATCACATGTTCAAAACTCAGGAGGCTGATTGACATATTGTCTATTGCTAAAGTGTTACTTACGGGCATAAATCGAACTAAGCAACTAATCATCATCATCATAGTAATAGGTCATATAATTTTAAAATCCCATCGCCATATGTTTTCTTAAAAAAAAGAATTATCTCTACATAACATCAAACAAATTAAATACATATATGTGTATTTCTAAATGGTCCGTCTACTCAAGAGCCTTTATTTGTTATGTATTTTTTTGGCATTAATATTTCCGTATCGTATTTTCTAAGAAACACCGCCACCGAATTCCAATGTGTTTATTAATGTATAAACCTTTTCTCTATATACATTTATATTTCTGTTTAAATTTTTAATCTTTACCTTTGATCGCAATAATACACACAAAAAAGTGATTTATGGCTTTGATAAGTGCATATATCCTCTGAAAGCTGCATTTACACCCAAGAAATTGGAATTCACGATTGCTGGTTGTTCCCGATTTTTTCTTGTGAGATGTACCGTTTTTATCTCATTTGATTACAACAGGGAGTTAGAGTGTGCACTTAGAAGCGTGGCATTCCATTTTTTTTCTTTATTATTGCTTATACTCTTTAATTTTATTAATTTCTTTCTAATTTTGTAGAACGAAAAGTTTTGTCTTGAACGTATTATAGATCACTTATTTGACGAAGCTAGAATTGGTGATTTATTTTGTTTTGAATAAATATATTCCAGATTTACCTGCAATTGCAAATTTCATTACCGGTTTTCTTCCATTCCTATCAGACCAAGGGCCGATAAATAAGTAAGTTACAGCTGGTATAAGACCAGTTAGCAGCGACTGCGTCATCATGACGAGATTGGCATACGGTTGCACTAACTTCTCCAAACCCTGTCGTCTCGTTTCGATAATCTTTGGAACCCAATTTCTCACAATCCAATTACTATATCCTAAAGATGTATAACAAGTCCTGTAGATGATAAAGTTGGTATCTACCGGCACTGTAAAATTAAACAAACAAACAAACAAAAAAAGAGATATTAACTTGTCTTAACACGTCCCTTACCACAAAGAAAAAAACTGAAAAATGCTAAAAGTATGGGTATTTCTACGCATTGTCGAAATCATCCGAGAAGACTTCCTTCTGCCATCACTCTGTGGGAATTAATTATCGCGGTTTGCACTAAGTGTGTCTTTATAGGAACTGGAACATGTTTCTTTATATTACCCGTATCTTATACTAATAAACAAATATCTTTTTTTAGGTATGTATACAAGTGATACAATACACACATCGTCTGTACCAATTTCCTGACAAATTTCCTCTCTTTATCGGAGCACAAATACTATACACCTATGTTAATATTATACAAAGACGCTCATGATAATTCAGAAGTTGAAATTGTTCGATTTGTCAGGAATTCTATACAGATTACATAATAATTTATTGTAGAGAATTTGTCAAATATTTCGGGGTTATTTTAGATGATAAATTAAATTTTAAAGCGCATATTCAATACGTTTTACAGATAATGGCGGATGCGTGTAACATTAAAGAGAACAAAAAAAATAATCGTGACGCAAAGATTGTTAACGATTAGGCCGCCAACGCGTATTCATCTATTTCGATAGATGCGGCGTGCGTCATTACCAATAGTTTTACGTTTGAGGGGACTTAGATTTCGTAAGGACTCGAATAAAATAGAGTTTGAGGGTTTAATTACGGTAAGGGGAATTAGATTAGTACAGCGTAATTTAGAAAGACGATAATTCATCCCAAAGAATCAAAAAGTACTACTTTAATATATATAACAAATTTATAGACCCTTTTGGAGAGGGTTTAGGAATTTTTACAGATCGGTGGAAGGGTGAGAGTGGTACAGGAGTGCCTTTTGTTATTTATAATAGAGGTATTGAAATATATAGTCCACAGTTTAAATTAGGCGATCATTGCAATAATTTTGAAGCAGAATTAGGGAATTTAAAAAAATCAGACTGATTTTTTTTTATTAGATACTTAAATTGGAAAATTTTATGTGAGAGAGAGATGTAAAACTTTTTTGGACTAAGGCTCACGTAGGTGTAATTCGTTAGTGTGCACAAGCTTATGCGAGAGTCAATAAAAAAAAAATTCTTGGACTACTGATTTAAGTCACTTCTTACATATGCTAATATAATACATACCTTGTTTTAAATGGTGTAAATTTGATGTTTTCTTGTCATTTCGAAAAGAAGAACTACGATTTTGTTATTATAGAAACATCTGTTAGAATATTAATGAAGCGATATTTAGAAATTCTGAGAAGTTACCTACCTATCCACGGATAAGCAAATTCTATGAGTGCCACTGTATATGTAATCATGTATATTAAAAGCTATTTTGTTTCTTTTTGGGAACGCATGTACCTACTTTGTGCTATTATCAGCTAATGTACACATAATAAATAAAATCCTTACTGCAAATATTAGCAACCGTTGGTGTTCCTGGAAAAGTGCTGATTATTCTTAAGAGCACACTTTATTTTTTGGGTACTCGTCAGAACTAAGCTATATTAGGATTTTTTTGGTTTTTTGACTTTTCTTTCAGAAAGATATTATTGTAAATTTTCAAGTAAATTCAAGTAAATACCGTAGCAATAACACGCCGGAAGGAAAATCATGCGATTATATTATTATTATTTTGCGTATTTTCATTGATATTGTCTAAAGCATTCGATCTAGTAAATCATAACTATACTCCTATATAAATTAGAACACTATGGGGTGAGGGGTATTGCTAGACAATGGTTCCAATCATATATCTCAAACCGCAAGCAGTCTGTTAAAATTCAATAGTCACATTGCATTGATATAAACCTTGGTGTACCACAGGTTCTGTCCTGGGTCCCACACTTTTTTAGTATATATAAACGACTTGCCAAAAACTTTAAAAAATATAGAAAATGTTGTAGTGTATGCTGATGATGTTAGTTTAATTATTAAACCAGAAAATATTGATACAATTAATGACATGGCTTCAGCAATTACACACACAAATACTTTAAACACAATTACTAAATGGATGAATTCCAATAAGTTAATAATTAATGAACAAAAAACTAAATTTGTATATTTTCATAATAGAACTAAGTCTATCGATACGATTCAAATAAATGATCATGTTTTTAATTTAGACCCTTCTTCCAAAATTTTAGGAGTAGTCATAAACGAAAACTTAAAGTGGATTGATCATATTGATAATCTTTGTAGTACTTTATCAAAAATTCGTTATGCTTTGAAACAACTCAAGAAAAAAATGTAACATTAGTTCTTTATTGACTTTTTACCATTCTAATTTTATTTCTTGTATGCGGTATGGGGTAATTCACTGGGAATTATCACTACATTCTAAAAGAGTTTTCTTAATTCAGAAGAGAGCTTTACGAGTTATTTATAATCTCGGCTATAGAGATTCTTGTAAAAAATATTTTAAAGCTAATGCTCTTTTAACTTTTTATGGTATCTACATACTAGATTTATTATGTTTTGTATTCAAGAATAAGCAATATTTTAACTGCAGTAATATTAATCATAGATATAATACACGAACAGACAACTATTACCTTCCAGCGCCTCATAGAAGAGAAATCTTCCAAAAAGGTACCTACTTTGTGGGATGTAAATTATATAATAACCTTCCTACTGATATAAAAAATATTGCTAACTTTTTTCAGTTTAAAAAAGCAGTTAAAGAGTATTTACTTAATTTGAATTGTTACTGTGTTCAAGATTTTTATAGCACGTAAGCTATTTGTTTCTGATGTGACGTATTTCTTGCTTATACGAGTTGTCCCTTTTTTTTCTGTCACTTGTATATTGCCTTTAGAAATAAAATGTTTATTATTATTATATGATTATATCCTAGTGTCTTACACAATTCACATCCCTGGACAGAGTCAACTGCTCGTAACCAGAAGATTCCTCTTTTTAGTTGCATTTTTTGATATTTGATAATGCCTCTTTCGAATCTGTGATAAGATGCTATAACAACCGCGGAGTTCATTCGAAACGTCATTAGCGGGTAAATCAATGCAAGTAAAAGTAAGTATATTGATGGAGTGCAAAGGATGCCCACATGGAGTTTTGTTTCCACTGCTTTGGTTTAGTTTGTCGTAGACGAAGTGTCTGTAACCATTAACTAGTGCAAGCTAGTATGTTCTAAGAATCCCAGTAAACCAAATTCAAATTTCCCGCAATTATTTTCAGTAACTTCAACTTAAAGGTATTCAAATAACTACTAATGTAATACAAAATCGTGCTTTAATGTTGAAGTTACTGAAAATAATTGAGGGAAATTTGAATTTGGTTTACTGGATATGATGTAAATTATATTGCAAAACATAAGGTATCTGCAGATAATAAGAACTTAATTGAGATAGAATTTCAATAACTGAAGAAAAAAAAAACACTTCCTCAGATAATAAATCGTTTTTTGATAACAACACAAATGGTGACGGTTACAAACCAAAATAATTTAAAATTTCTTGAAACAGTATAACCTACAATTATAATTATAAGTTCCAAATTCCAAATATACGTAAACTTTCTAATTATCGGTTTTAAATAACTTCTGTAATTCCTTGAAAGAATTACAATAATTCTGCAAGAGGAATCGAACTTGTAGGCTTGTACCTAGAATCAACTGGTGGATTCTGACGTAATTGACATCTTCGGAAAGGTAAAGTGAATGTATACGAAAAGAAATCGTTAAAAGGGACTGTATTCATAAAATACATAAATAGATATTTAAAATTTACAAAACATCAGGATATGTATATATATATGTATTATTGCACTATATCACAAAACTGATTCTGAAAGTTCCATCCCCGGACTCCAGACATCTTCAGTCACCTTCAGTCGCGTCTGGATTCACCGACAAGGCTGTATATGACGGCTGGTGGCGCATCACTGTATTCTGTATAACTATCACGATTCTGCAACAAACAAATCCCTATAAAAAATAAAATTGCTGCCACAGAAATAACTTACGCTATAAGGATGATTTCCACAACGAAAAATCCGCTCGTGAGGAAATTGAAGGCCCCAGGATTTATATCCAAGGTGTAATTGTACATAAAAGTATACAAAGGAGCGCCCACAAGGCCTGTTAATGATTCCACGGTGATGGTTATCGAAAAGATCTTTCCGCTTTCCTCTTTGGGTACCAATTTCGATATCAAAGATCGACACATGGGACTCACCACGCCACTTATGCATCGAATACCTCCGGCTGCATGAAAAAAAGAGAAAGGATAACTTCATATACATGTTGCTGTTTCACAAATTATGTAACAATAACGAAGTTTTAAGAATTTTCTACCCAAAGTATATAATATCATACATATACAACGTGTGTATAAATTGTCGCAAAAGCTATACGCAGCGACATTTTTCCTTCGTTTCTGAATCTAAAATCTAAATGGTAAAATATGGTACTATGCTTCATGCGTCTTCAGGAGCCACTTGAAAGTAACATACATTTGGCAACACTGTAGTCGCATACTACCGTAATGGTAGTTACAATATTTGTCAAAATTGACAGACCAGAATTACAAATGACAAATTGGATAACACAAATGATACATAGGGAAAAGCAATAAGAAAGCTTTATTAAAACAGAATTAGTAGTTTTGATTTTTCGAACGCATCTCTTGTAATAATTAGCGCACTATTACCTACGCATATGTTCAAATTGATATCCGTCTGTTTGTAAACACTTTGCAATCTACGAGTATTGTCTGTATTACTTGTTCAAGCCTTTCCGGTGTAATTTCTAATACTGCCGCGTTAATTCGTCATATAACTTCGTCAGCGTCTTGTGGAGGTGTTGCGTAAACTTTCACCTTTATGAAACCCCAAACAAAAAAGTCTAAAGGATTTAGGTCGGGAGACCTTGCATAGGATCACCGCGACCAATCCACCTGTTAGGGAAGTGTTCATCCAACCACTCTCTCACATTACGAGAAAAGCGTGCCGGAGCTCCATCATGCATGTAAAACATGTTACGGCGTATATTCAATGGCATCTCGTCAATAACTTAGTCTAATACATTTAAATACCCGTTGGCATCAAGTCAATTTGGCAGATAGATTGGCCCAACGACACGGTGATTTATTATACCCAGCCAAACATTCACTGAACTGAAAACGCATGAGGATTTTCATCTGCCCAATGGTGAAAATTATGCGTATTGAGTACACCATCTGTGGTAAACATAGACTCGTCGGTCCAAAGAACACCTCTTAAAAAGTCGCCATCTTCTTGAATCCTATTTAAGATACTATGACAAAAGTTTAAACAGTGTATGTTATCGTTTTCATAGAGCAGTTGCACCTTAGTTATATGGTATGGATAAAGAAGGTTTTCACGTAGAACCAAATGAACGTCTTATTACTGCGGATATTGAATGTGGACGCCAACTGTCGAGTACTGTCGGAGGGATCTTCATGTACTGAGTCTAGAATTTCCTCTTCCAGTTGTAATGTACGCCGTTGTCTAGGTCGACCAGCGTTGGCATTTCTCTTCTTAAACGAACCAGTTTCACGTAGACGTTGGTCCAGCCGTTGAAATACGTTTCCAATAGGATGTCTCCGGTTTGGAAAACGTACGCGATATTCCTGTTCTACCATGTTAGCATTTCCATTACAAAAACCGTATACCATACACATATCGGCATATTCATTAAATGTAAAAACCATTGTAAATAAACAAAGCAATAATACGAGAACGATAAAAACATTGAAACAGAAAAACTAATCAAGAGAATACGAGTAATCACGAAAAAGAGCAGAGTTTGCATAAAATTGAACACTTCAGATTAATGTCAAAATTTGACTGTAATGGTTTTGATTGAAATCAAATTAGAATACAAAGTCATTGCCCTACAATGTTGGCAAATGCGTTTTTCATGAGAGGATGCTTATGAAGAAATGTTGAAACCAGGCTCTAAAATCAAAAAGAAACTGTTTACGAAAAAAACAGGAATAAGAAATCGTCTAAATTCAAAATTGCAGCTATCTATACCGACAAATAACGAACACAAACGCTTATTAAGGAATTAAAAAACCGAACTTCAAGAACCTCGTGAAGACTTATGAAGCATAATACAATATTTTACCATTTAGATTTTCGATTCAGAAACGAACGAAGTATGTCGCTACGTGTAGCTTTTGCGACAATTTATACACACGTTGTATAGCTTGATTGTAATATTTTGCGCACCAATATTGGACCTTTATTTCGATCGACATAGGCGCAATATACAGGGTTTTTACGGTCCTGTGATTTTATTTATACATCTTAAAATAAGATCATTAACGTAAACATATTGCCTGCTACATAATACCTGATATTCTAATATGACCTCGCTTAGCATTTACAAATTGCCACAGTTTTCCAGGATCACCCTTCAAATTGATATTACACACGTAGTTCTTATATGCGTCTCCAATAAGCTCTTCAGTGATTTTCCTTAAATACTTAAATTGTTCATAGTAAAAGACGTTCCCATATCTTTTGAAATCTTTATGTGCTCTATATTTTAAACGGATATATTTAATGTTTTCATCAAACCACACTGGATCGAGCGAGACTTTGCGTTCAACAATACGACGATAACTTGGAACAACTAAGGTAAAGTGGATTCCCTGAAGAATATCAAAAAATGTTTAATTTAATATGTTTAATCATAACTTAAAAATATATAAAAGTAAAAACTAAAAATTTCTTTTATCATTAATATCTCTCTTAGTATGCAACTTTTGTTGAGATATTTTTATGTTAATGACCTTATTTTAAATGTTTAATCATCCTTAAAAAATAAATCACAAGACTGATATTTAATATGAATGAATAGCTAATACAAAATTTAAAAAAAAATTAATTCTTAAGACCAAAATTTTAAGTGAAAATTATTAGAACGGTATCACAGGCGCACCTTCTCCGGATACCATACTTCTAAAACAGACTGGATTACATCAAAAACAATATCATTTTGCACGGTTGTGTCCGAAATTGAGTAATGTTTAATGATAAAGAAATCAGGTTATTGACTGAAAACATGTCAACCAATAACTTGTAACTTTGATTAAGTTTTGTCATTAAATATTATTTTGTTTGATATTTTTGATGGATACCCACCCAAGTACAATTGCCAAGGGATACTGGCGAAAGCCTGCAGCAAGACGCTGGCCAGATAAGACGCAAAACCCAAAAACAACAATGACTTTCTCCCAATCCGCACAATTTGTGTAACATCGACATGCCTATGAATATGCCAACGATCCATAGCACGTCTTTGAACGCCTTATACAGGGTGTACTGCTCGATGTTCCACCCGAACTTCTCCCTGACGTAAAGGAAGAACACCGAACCGTCAGAATTAGTGGCCAAGATGTAAATCGTGGCCATGCTAATGGTCAGCAAGAGGACGCATCTTTTGTAGTTCTCTCGCGGAGTGAAGGTCGTCTTCAGCATGTCCGCGATGTGGTCGAAGGTGAACAGCGAAGTGTCATTCTGCAAAAATTATTCTTATCTTGCAAGACTAAGTTGGTTGTCATAAATGGAATTTGGTGTTAGTTTGAGTTTAAAGGACAAACCTGGTAGTCGCTAGTATTTGGTACGGATTCGTGATAACGAATATCACATATAATAAAGCTAAAAGACAGCACAAGCAACCGATGCTGTAAACCATAATATATCCGCCATATGTGAAGATGTAGGAACTGCTTAAGGTACCCATCAACATTCCAGAAACCAACGTGGTTTCGAACATGCCGATTCTGCAACAACAGAATGCAATTTTTATAATTTTGATCTACTAATATTATTGTTAGTTAAAGCCAACCTCTCATGGGGTTATATATGAAATCATAATGAAATTAAAAGATTTTTATTTACATAATTGGCCTACGTTGAAAAGAGAAAAGTGTTTTGCCTTTAAAGCAACATGCTTCATCTCAAAGGAATGGTGGTTTAGTGGAGTTAAATCAATAAATATCTTAATATTTTTACTGGAAAGAGTGCAAGCGTCAAAATTTTGACAAAATTGCAAATATCTCAAAAACGATTAGCTTTAGGAATAGGAATCATTAATACAAACTCGTTACAAATGATGCGAGCAATACACTGCACCCATAAAAATTACCATCTGTACACCAAAAGTGCTATAAGGCTGAAATATTTTCCTTAATCTCAGTTCGGTGGGATACCAGTATATAATCGTTTCTTCTATAGTGTAATAAAACAATTTCGTAAGCTGATAAGGCATGCAAAAATACGTACCTAAATGCTCGGCCCGTTTCTGTAGTAATATCAGTTATGTAGCATAGAACAGCCATTAAAAAAGGTGAAAATCCTCCAAATAAGATTGAAGTAAAAGACACTCCCAACAGATACCACGGTGATAAGGAAGGGATCAATGCTACCACTATTTGCAGCACAGCACTCACGGTATAACCTATAAATAGATTGAATGATTGAAACTTTGCAACATATTAATGGGTATAGCTTGGAGCAGTTTGGAGATCGTTTCGAGAATTTATTTATATCTTCAGTTTCCTTTTATCCTGGTTTTGCATAGAATCTTGTTTTTTTTTTTATATGTATTTTAAACAATATAGGGGGGATTGGGGCACGTTCGGACATTTTGAAATTATCCCTTAAACATCGTGATAGTTCAAAACGAAACTTACGTCAAGTTGCTAGTGAGAGGTGCTATTGCCGAAACTACGCAATAGGAAAGTTTGCTTATTTAGAGCAATAAACAATTTTTTTACTGAAGAAAAAATGGTTTTTAAGATCCTGTAATAGTACTTGAGGTAAGTAGCGTAAGCTTTCCCGGTTATATTTTTTAACTGAGCTTCCTAGCAATTACACATCGTGAAATACCGTTAAATAATCTATAATTGCATAGCAGGTTGGTAGCACCTAACATTCAGGGAATAAATTTTTATAATTTTGAAGAGAAAATGCGCATGTGGTGTACATTCAGACAATTAAGCTGTTCGAACCTGCCCCATTGGAAACTGTTACTAATTAATATTATATTTGTTCATTGAAAATGCTCTGCACCTACGTAAAAAAAAACTAACCGTGGAGAAACTTCCGAAACTGTTTTAAAAAATGTGCCAATCAGCGTAATTAGAAAAGAAAAGAGCAAAGACAAGCTGCTTTAGAGTTCAATATTAGAAAGTTTCAAGATAGAAAGCTCTTTGATCGTATTAAAGCAATGAAACGGAAATATGGAGACTCGTATAATGATTCTGGAAAAGAAGAGGAAGAAGAAACTGCAAACTACCACCTCATTCGACGCATCGTATACAGCCCTTAGATATATCTGTGTATGGCCCATTCAAAACACAATGCAAACTCGCTTTTAAGGATCATATGAGCAATAATCCTGGTAAGACGATAAAAATTCAGGACATCTCAAAAATTACCAACGATCCATACTTACATCTTTCACACCAGCTAACATCACCAAAGAATTTTCTAAAGCAGGCATTTGGCCGCCAATAAATAGCATAGTGTTTAGTGATGATGATTTTTCTAGCAGCTAGTATAACTGACCGTCCTTGTTCCAGTTCATTACCAAACTGTGAAGTATCTCAAATTGATCTACCCTCGGAATCCTCTACTATTAATAAAGAATCTTTCAACATAGTGACCTCTATAATTAATAGTATTATAATTGTAGTTTTTCAAAAAACTAAGTCTTGCAACAAAATTCTTCAGGAATTACAACTGTATCCTAAAGCTGAAGCGCGCCAAGAACTAAGGAATAGGAAAGTGAAAGCCTGTTCCAAAATATATACCTGTTCAGAAGAAAAAAATCGAACAGAGAAAGACCTTGACAAAAAGAGAAAAGAGTTAGTCCACCGGGCAAAAAGGTAAAGTTTCCAAATGAAGAGAAGTAAGATACAGAAGAAGCAAGAAGGATCCTCCAGTGATTCTTTGATTTCGAGAAGCTTATCAAAGATAAGCAAGGAAAGTTTTCCAATTTACGAAAATTCTGGTCAGGCCAGTGTTTTTGATGAAAACTTTGATGAATGAGATCTTTTCCAAGGTATATTGGATGATGAGAGCATATTCTTAGGAGATTACACTCTGGTGAAGTTTGCTACTAAGGAAACCATAAAGTGCTATGTCCGGAAGTGCCCCGGTATGGAGCAGATTCGGACAAATGCTATTTTGGAAAAAAAGACAAAACCGTGCAACATTATCGTATTTCTTATACAGTATCTCATACAAAAATGTGTACGTATTAAAGTGTATATGAGAGACTTTCCATACCCCATTACATAACAATATAATCCGTTTTTAAAGTAGTAGTGTCCGAACGTGCCTCACTCTCCCCTATTTGACTTTTTTTTTCTCAAGGCAGTTTATATTATTAGTGGCGCTTTTAGTGTTTTTATTTTTGTAAGGAATATATTTAGCATTATTTTTCTCATTGCTGAAAGCAGTTTGTTATGTTTACAAATGATTCAGCTTTTAAAAAATGTACTTAGTTTTATTTCTCTTGACCATGTGAAAATATTTATTTATTTTTAGTTATTTTTATTTCCATAAAAATAGCAATTATACATTGCTTTAATCTAGTAATAGTTTAGTACTCGCATACAATTATTTGCATTTAATAGCATAGCATAAACGTCGTTTGCTCCAGAACTAAACGCGTTTGTGGTGTATTGCATACGCGTTCGGATAACATCGACTGACCCTAGGACGGTCGAACGTACTGCTGTGGTATAGGCAACCCAAGTTTGCTGAGTGTATTTTGAGTTGCATATTTTGATTTCTTTACTTTCTTCCGAGCTGTTGTTCGGTTTACCGAGAATTTTTCACAAATTTTATGTTTGTTATTTTGTATAAGTTTAGTTAAAGAGTTTATTGTATGATTTAATTAATTAAGTGTTAAGTTTTTTTTTAATTAATCCCATCCATTTATTTTTCTAGTGTTTGCTTGTGTTGTTTAATGCGGATTCTATTGAATGTTGTCCTTGAATTGTTATACGACTGCGTTGTACGATTTTGAGAGAGGGATTTTTGTAAGAAAAAACAATTGTAGAGTTTTGTTAAGGAGTTCCTTATTCGACTATTGACGTGAGTAGACGTAGTTTTGTATATCTTTGTTGCCATTTTGTATTTCATTTTGATATTGTAAATTTCGCATTTATTGTCTCTTATATAGCCAATCAAGGAATTCTTTTTGTGATAATTGTTAATATATTAACGTGCACACGTAGTAGATATAATATCAGTTATTATTTTTTGTTTAGGAAGATAGATTTTTAGTTTCTTTTCTCTTATTATAGTTTAAAGAGTTAATTTTTCCGTTTATCAGTACTATTTAATATCAGTATTACAACGGTATTTCAATTAATTTAGTATTGGAACAAGTCCCTGCCCCAGTGACCAACTGTATTTATTTCATATTTTATAAATATTTAAAAAATATTAAATCTTTCTTGAATATTAGTTATATTAATATAATATGCATAAAATATATTATAGAAAATATATTAGGAAAACATTTAAAAAATATATATGTTATGTAGCATTAATGCAAATGTTTTCTCAATATATTTTTCATAACTCTGCAAGAATATTTTGCTTTGTATTTCTCTAAATATTTATTTCATATAAAAAAAAAGATTGAATTTTTGCTTTTGTACATTTGGTGCGTAGGACGAATAATATAAAATGGGTAAATATGCATACATATTAAGTAGGTATGTACCTACTAAAATGAGTTTAAAGATTAAATTTAGATAATATATATCTAATATGATTTAATTAGTATCTAAGTTGAGCGCTGTAACTTTTTCTATTAATATATCTGAGTTTTGTATTATATTATTTGTAATATTTGTAAGTTGCGAACATCAAACAACACCTCTATTCATTACGGTGCCGGTGTTATATGATTTAGTATTGTGTATGCGTCTATGGATTAGGTACATATTATGCATACGCTCACGTGCGTATCATCAACGTCTTCATTCGTTTGTCCGTTACATGTTATAGTTTATAATAGTATAAGATTAGGGCAGATTAGGGTTAACTGTGTAATTAATTGTTGCGGGGTGTGTTTTAGTTTTTATGGTGACTACAAGGTAAGCAAGCCTTTGAACATGTCATGGCTTTTATAAGATAATGGGAATGCACAATATCGCGATGTACAGAAATCGTTTTATAATATAATTGTAGGAATTTTATGCATCATATATGTACTGCATCTACCAGATAAATTGCTAGTTGATTTGCTTAAGAGATTCATCTCGGTAGATAAGCGTCATAACCTCAAATAGAGGTTAGAATACGTTGTGTTGCTTTATTGTTTGTACGTAGAATGTTTTCAAATATTATGAAATAAAGTAAAAATAAGTATCGTAAGGATTAGAATGTAGCTACCACTCCAATTATTGTAAATGCTCCAAATGTATTAGTAGGTGTTGATAATGTTGTACGATGTTTTATTCATGGTATATCTAATACAATTGGCATTGTTTTAGAGGCCACAAGGAACGCCATGAGAGCGCCACTTACCGAAGATATGAAAAAAAGCCATAGGGTTGTACCTGGCACCAGCCAAGGCTAAACTTAAAAATGAGTATTTTCATTTTTATTGGCTTATTCAAATAAAATGATAATAAATACGTTTCTTTTTTTATTTAGAACACTTCAATTAAAAAATAGTGATTAATTTGATAAACCTTCAGTATGCCTTAAAATATGCCAGAATTATCGATTATTAACTTGTATGGTGAGTGTGAAAAAAACAAGTTCTTGCCTTTTAGACAACTCTATGTATGTTTCAACTTTTCGTTATCGACGTTATACATTTTAAATAACCAAGAACAATTTTAGTTCATTTTGACAAATTAAATAGATTGCATAAAAAATCTCAATTTTCATATAAATATATTTACAAAAATTTAGAAAAAATATAGCGCTTACATTAATTTTAAAATATGGAATAAATATTTTAATTGAATATTTTATCTATATTTAGAAAAAAATATGAAAAATATATTCAAAAACCTCACGAAAAATATTTATAAAATATCTATGTAATATTTCTGGCTGTTAGCGCTGGTTTAAAACCCATTTTTATACAAACTCTTTTGTTTAAAAAAAAAATCGTATACACGAACATACTAACTAGGACAGCCCGCACATAAAAATAATCTTACGATAACATCAGAGTGAATACCGAATAGAGTAGAGATCAGCAACGGCTTCCTTCCGTGTTTATCCGACCAAGGTCCCACGAATAAACACAACAGAGCCGGAACGATTTGCGCGACCAATGATTGCGTCATCATAATAATGTTCGCGTGCGGTTGGACGATCTTCTCCAAGTCTTGCGTCTCATTGTCCGGATTTTTCGCGCCCAATTTTTCGCAGTCCGACCTATTATAGCCTAGCGAGACGTAGCACGTCCTGTAGATTATGAAATTCGTGTTTACGGTCTCTGAAAGATAAAAATGGAATCCCCGCTAGTTACGGAATGTGACTATAATTATTAAAAAAAGAATACTCACCGCAAACCATGAAACTGAAAAATAATAACAAGACGGGTATTTCCGTGCAATGTTTCAACCATTTCGTACTAATCTCAACCATGGTGTTGTATATTCCTATCTTGGTTTCAAGAAAAAATTGTTATTGAAAGACGATTTCCTTGGAGAATACCATTTTAGCTTAGAAGGACTTAGAAGGCACTTTTGTTATCCTCACAAAGAGTATTGTTCTATATTCGTATTTACTGCTACTATCTCCTAAATGATAGAACACACATCAGCACATAAGTATATTAGCTATGTTACACAAAGAACATGATGATACTACCTACATACTCTAAAACAGTATTCGCTATTCGCAACATCATTATATAATCATAAATGTAATTAGACATATATCTGATAATAAAAACACACAAGGCCATGAGCATTTATGCACTTCAGTGTGTTTAGTTTGATGTAACTACACTTTTAATAGTTGTGGAGCACAAATCTGTTGGGAAATTATTTCGTTTCATAACACTGTCACGATTCTGCAAATCATACAATAGAATGTCGTACATTGTTAATAGTATCAAGGTTGTTTGGTCTTGCTTTTTTTATTTACATAGGTTCTGCAAAAAGACAGATATAGAAGCCACAGGAATTATAACACGAGCACCATTCTTCGTATTTCCAATATAGACTAATAACAAAAGCATTTATGTAAAAAGTAATTTATTTAATTTAAAAGGTTTCTTTATATAGATATTGCCTTGATTTATTTTTGTCATTACTGATAATAATAATAAAAGCAAACCATTTATAAAATGTTGCAGTTTTTAACAAATCATCTTCTGTTACGTTTAGATATATAAAATTATAAAACTACATTTCGCTTAGCATATCATTTTGTTGATACAGGACACACTTTTTCAATTAATGATTCAGCTGTAATTAAATCTTCAAATTGTAAAAATTATATGTGGGAAGTTATTTATATGAAAAAACATAATAATAGCTTACTTAATTTATTTCAGATAATAGTCCTGAAACTTGATTTTATTTTTTGTAACCTAGGATATACTTATTATACACTGAGAGAAATATCCTTTTTATTAAAAGGAATTGCATTAAACCAAAAGTTTTTGCGTTTTCTATATGGCCAACATGATTTGATATTTCCTTGAAAAGGAATATAATTTTCAATTCACGCATTTCTTCGGAAATAATATATTTTTCGTTGAAACAGTTATTCTTTTAAGTGAAATATATTGATAGTTGATTCAAATCTTCTTTATTTTGAATTTGAAAACTATGCATACTGGTAGAAAACCGTAAGCATGTTGATTCAAGAGGTTTTCTTTTTCTTATAACATTGATTCATTTTAGACTTAATCTTAAACACAAAACAAAATGCCGTGATCATTTTCAGTCGAAATGAAAATGAATTATCTCCAAAAACCCATGCACTAAGGAGGGGATTTGCCGTTAGAATGTTGTAAATCCTAAGTAGTATTGGGAGTTGGTCGCAGTGACACCTCTAAGCACTCTAGTGTGCCGTTAAAGAAATCGTCCTTTCAATGGCGATGACTCCTATCAGATGTTGTTTTAGTAAATATACCAGAATTTGTATGTTACAATCGTAGTTTCCAGCCTATTTTGTGCGAAATATTATTGTTTACTGGAAAGAAATAGGAGATGCGCCATCTATGCGACATTTCTCTACACATAAGTATATCTGCTCATCTGCTGTGCTATATGAGGAGAAAACTGCTATACGAAAATAAAATGCGATATTTATTTTTACTTCCATGCAAATATTTAGTTAAATTAATAAATACTGCGCTAGCTGTACCTAAATAAATCTCCTAACCAAATTATTTGTTTGATTGAATACAGGAATATTTTTAATATTCCTAAATTAAGTAATAATTTATAGAACTGTACCAAATGCATGAAAATGGTTGAAAACAACAAGTTTTTCACGTGTATAACAGTTTTAAAACCCTCAAACACTATATACTACTGTAAATTTCCTTGGCTTATAAGTAAATCAGCATTAACTGAAAAGATTCCAATTATCTCTGAAATTTCTTTAACCTCGCGCGAAAAATATTCACTTTTGTCATTATTGTTTGTGTATCTGAGACTTATGCACGTGGGACATGAATAAAACTAAATACTTCCGCGTAAAAAGCACTCAGCTTGAATACAGGTGCTTGCATTTTCCATTAAAAGGCAAAAGCTTTAAATCAATGCATGCTGTCCACGCAAATAAACAAAACGTTCGGCTTTTTTATTTAAAATACTGTTTATAATTCAATAATACTTAAAGAACTAAAATATGTTGTTAAATACTAGTACATAATAATAACAATTAATATGTAATGTGTATTGTCTTACTTAAAATAGGAGTTATAAAGACATTATAAAATTAATCAAAACTAATGTGCATTCCATTTAATTCGTTACTTTTCGTCGAAAGAGCTGTACTTAAAAAGAAATATCTTCAGCAAAACAGCACCTACTTTCAATTAAAATAAACACTTTTCTGAGGAAAGCTTTTCTTTTCCTTGAACATGATAAAAACCAAAAGTTGTAAAACTTTTCACTTAATGCGATCTCTTTTCTCAGTGTACATATATACATATTTGGTATGCAGACAATATACTTGTACATCTGAAGAAATTAGCGTAGCTAATGAAATGTACATCATAATGTGAAGATTTACAAAACTTTTGTGAGATAGAAGTTTATTTATATTTCGTATGTTAGTTATTACTTGACATGTATGATTTAAAAAAAAAAAACATTAACTACCTTGTTATTTTGACGTTTACAGACTTTTCTAACGCACTGTACCTATGTACTGTCACATATTTAATTATTTAAAAAAAGTAATCCCAAAAAATATAAATTTCAATTTAGATTATGGATATTTTAAATTATTTATAGATATAAAAACGCTTTTGTACACAACATTTTTTTTAAATTAATACCCTGCTGTTGAAAGATAGAAAGAGGAAATATTTATAGATATATTGAAAAAAGAAATAATAAAAGAGAGTACTAGAACATAACTGTATAAGAACAGAAAGGAATTTTTAAAATTGTTTTTAAGGCAAGAACTTTTTCTGGAGTATGTAATTGATTTTCATTTATTTTGCTTTACTTTTGTTAAATTTAGTGTAAGACTGGCAAGAGATTTTTCCTAAAACCAATTACGTCCTAATATTATTCACTGACAGGCAGATATAAGCAAATTTAAATATGAGTATATCATAAATATATAAATCATAAATACCTATATATGTGTTACAGCAACTTTTTTATTACTATGATAAGCAACAAAATTTCAAACCTTTGGTTAATGCTTTTATTTAAGATGCCTGCACATTACTGCTTATTTACAGTCATAAAATAAAATCACAAGATAACTAATATCAGACACAGTTTAAGAAAAATACGTTTTTATAATAGTTTTACAGGTAACAACATAACGGCGCAAGCGTGGTTAACACTGATTGCTGGTACTTAGAATGTTTTTATCCAATCATTTCATTATTACATGATATACGTTATATTTGATTGTGTTTTATGAAAAATGAAGACAGATTATTATTATTACAATCGTATTATTATGCTATTTACACATATGTATGTAAATAAAGTTAGAGATAAAACAAATAATAAAAAATATTTTATTTCCAAAGCGCCAAAGTACAATGAGATTCAAAATGATTGTCAATTCCGCTCCTATAGATAGTAACAGGGTGTAGGTATATGCCGCGTGTTTGTAATGAAGGTTTGAACTAAGTCAGTGTTGGAACACAAGAAGTAACGGATCTGTCATAAATAAGGAAACGAACCTATATTTGAACTCGCATTATATAACGACTATGAATTGGTGTTTCTGCTTGTAAAAATGAAATGTAATTAATTTAACTTTACTAAATTATGATTTTACAATTGAGTACTTAATGGTGTTTAATTAAATTTGTTTATTACTTTAAATATAACATACAATTAGTATATTATAAGTGACAAACTGCATCTCTCAGTTCTTCTATGGTATGCATGCGGTTTCTGTAGTTCTATTTTTAGATAGCCGAACATGAAGTAATCTAATGGGTTAGATCAGGCGATCTTGGTGGCCATCTTCGTGCTCTAACGAACCTGTCAGCAAAAAAACTGTTGAAGATATTGGCAGGTTTATCGAGCAGTATGTGCTGGAGCATTATCGTGCTGAAAATAACCTGCTTTAAGCTCATTTTCTTGTAACTCTGCAATAAACGTTGGTAACGTTGGGCTGTTACAGTTTCCCGAAGAAAATTGGCCCTATTATTCGTTGCCTGGACATAGCTAACCAAACTCAACTTTTACGGGATGCAATTGTGTTTCTTGAAATTCGTGTGGATTTTCTGCAGACCAGATACAATAGTTTTGTAAATTGATATAGTTTGTTAGATAAAACCAGGCTTCATCCGAGAAAAATGATTTGTTTAGCAAGTCTTCATTCCTTAAATTGTTATTAAATAATTTATTAATATATATTCCAATCGCCTATCGTGATCTAATGGTAATAATTCCTGTACCGTAGAAACTTTATAGGGATGAAAATGTAACTTTCTTTTGACAGCTCATTGCGCTGAAGTGTATGATAAGCCTACAAAATGTAATAAACTATTTCACTTAATGTTAATATTAATTTTTTACCTGTTTGTTGAGCTATTACCACAGATAAATTCCCTTATTTTTTTACAGTATTCAGAAATACTATTGTTGGTGATATTAGATGTAAATATAAACGATTTGAAAAAAATTATAAGATAAATAATCGAAAGATACTACAACACGAACGCCAATGTCGCTAAATATCAAGAAAATTTATTTAATGTATGAAATTTGTATGTAGCTAACTTCGGTCATTAAATTGGTAATAAGTATAGATAAATTTTTCCGGAAAACAGTTTTTTTTCTTACGACAATCATTTTGAATCACATGGTACATATCAAATAATTTTCGATACAACCAAACAATCAAAAACAGATTTCGTTTCCATTTGCAGCCACTTTAAAACGAACGTTAGACAATCTTCTATACATCCGCGTATAAACTGTTTTATAATCAGTCAAACACATACAAAAAGACACTTCCAAATATAGCGGAAGTAAAAAAAAAACAAACATAAATATTTACAACATAAATTGTATAAACACAAGTATTGTAAAGCATACTATAAGAATACGTACATTTCTCAAACGTCCTTCTGAAACTACCACAAATTTTTAAACTATACCTCGCGCGTTTGTATTTCGATGAAACTATTTATTTTGGGAGAGCGTCTCGCTTTGTAACAAATTCTAATCGCTTTGGTTAAAATTGCGATGTCATTCGCGCGTTGTTTCGATTAGAAGATGACTACGCTTCGACGGTGTCCGTATTATATACGCAATCGTACTAATAATAAGTGAGAATGTGATTATCTTTTCGCCTTCGAACAAAAGTAAAATGCAAATGCGTCCGGTTAAAGCGTTACTTAGCAACTAAGCGTCCATTTAATTCGGCGGTTGCTCTAAGGTCGCAAAATTACGCTTTGAAAGTGGAGATCGATGCAGTGAGGTCATCGCTCATCGTGTAGTTGATCGTAGTTTTAGAAGTTGCAGGTTGCAGCTGTGTGAGGTTATGTTCTTTGTTGTTCTATCAGCTGTTATTCTAATCCCTTCTATTATCGTCAGATTGGATGACGATTACTAAATACGTCGTTAGAATTGCAGCGATCTGAAAATCACGTGGATGTTCGCGTGCTACGTCAGTGATTTCCAACATAGACTGGAAAAATCTTACCGAATAGACTAACGAGTGATCGATTCTGAAGAGTCCAAAAGCGGAAAATTGTATTTTCTGATGGAGGAATTGCAAGGAATACAGTTGTATCTGAAAATAACGTAGAAATATGGGTAGAATTTTAATTTGTGTTTTTGATTTGTAAGTTTGATTATGCTGTTCTGTATAACAGAATAAATGGTCCATAGAAAAAAAAAAAACGTATTTTTATTGACGAATTTAGAATTCAGGTGAATTCTAAAAGATCTTATTATTTCAACAAAATGTTTTGTTCTTCTGTGTGTTATTTCTATTTGAGTCAATAAAATTTATTGTTTGAAGTAAATATTCCATTTGATCAATTTTACAAAATTTATTTAACTAACCCATATAAACAATTTAAGGTTAATACAGCTTTTAAAACGTTGTTCCGACAAGGGAAAGGTTGTCAGCAAGCTTGTTATGGCAAGGGTGTAAGCTTACTGCAAGGTTATGACAAGCTTGCTAGTTGACACAGGACAAGGTTTTTCCCAAGTAAGGTTACAGGTTAAGCTTGTCTGTAAAAGCATGTGATAAGGTTACCATGGCAAGGTTCCCATAAGCTTGTCTGTAAAACGATATGACAAAGTTGGAATGACAATGTTGAGCCAAGCTTTAGAGAAAGCCTGTACAAACCTTGATAAAAGTTTGTAACAATCAAAACAAAATAGGAATTGGATATTAATTTCTTCTTTTTCTTGGTTTCTAGGTCATAAAAAATAGAAATGTACATTAAGGACGTTTCGTTTTAATTTCAAGAGCTTTTTCAAGATATATGTAAAAATATAAATTATAAATGGTATACATTTTTTTTTTTTAATAAACAAAACATTGTTACTATGAATTTTGAATTATGATTTTATCATTTATTAAACAATTTACTTATAAGTTACAACATTTACAATTTATTTTTTTATATGTATACTTGAAAAAGCTTTTGAAATCAAAGTGAACGTCCTTATTAATGTACATTTCCATATTTTGACCTAAAACCAAGAAAATGAAGAATTAATACCCAATTCCTATTTTGTTTTGATTGTTGTAAGCTTTTATCAAGGTTTTATATAACTTTCTCTAAGCTTGGCTATAGTCAAGGAAAGGAGTTGGATATATGACCTCTTCTTCATGTGATTTTGAAATTACTAAAATTTTTAAGGAAAGATATAACCAGCAAGCTGAAACCAAAATAAATTTCGTACAAATAAACTTTATGTAACTTCCAAGTTTCCAAAAATGTTTTTTACAAAATTATTGCTAAAACAAAACTCAGAGAGAATTTCAGTAAATAGATATAATTGCGTTCTTTTTATTATTTTCGGATGCGTCCATCATCTCCTAAAATATTTTATTGTTTTCAAAATCACATCTGTTTGCATCAAGTAAAATTCATTCAAATAAAATTAGAATTTCAGTATTTAAATAATAAAAAAAAACTTCTACATATTATATATACATATTTAGATTGCGTTTTTATATTTATATAGAAACCAACACTATAATCTATTTTCCGTTGCCATCGTGTTGCCGCATTCTCTGTAATAAAAAAACGACAACTATTAAAAAATTAAACAATACCAGAGATGGGAGACAAGGGAAACGGCTATCAGTTTTTCAAAAGTCGACAAGTCGTCGTGGATATTATGAAAAGTAACTGTTTCCCTCGTTACTACAAAATACAAACTATCTTATTTTTACTATACTTAGTGGTTATTAAATAAAATACTCACCAAAAATAATTTAAGCATTTCAGTCTTCTGGAAAGGGTTTTTTAAGCTTTCCCTACTAGAGAATGATTTGCCGCAATATTGTCCTCTAGTGGCTTTTTTAGGATGTTTGATGTCAAACTCTTAACGTTCCTTCCATGGGTTGATATCAAATATCGAATCTGTAAATTTTTTGTTGGAATTAATTCAATAAATGAACATGGTTTCGGACTTAAAAAACAGGTAATAATTTAAATAATATCAATTACTCACCAACTTTTTTTCTCCAAGAAGAGTTTTCAACTATTTGATGGTTTACTAATGTCATAGAAGCTTCTATATTCGCTGAAAAAGAATTTCATAAGTTATGAAATTGATTCTCCTCTTAATCCTTATTAGTTACCATATAATGCCTGTTGTATTGTGGCAGTCTGTGGGCCAACCTTAAACCGTATCCTTTTAGTTTCTAAACTCTGCTATGAAAGAAAAATCTTCTAAGACCTTCCACATTACGCCTGGGTTTAATTTAATTTGGTGAACGCTCATTACTGTAATCGTTCCTAAAAATATTTGATAACATTAGAATGATTTCTTGAAATAAGAGATACAATAAATATATATAATTCTTATTAATTATAACACTAAATTTATATGTGTATTTTTGAATTTATTTAAAAATTCTATTACACTGTCATTAAAAACCGAAAAAAACCTCAAACATTTAATATTCATAATTTCTGTTAAAATAATTATATAAAATCAAATTATACTACAAGCTATCTAGTTAGCAAATATAAACTATAACTTTTTTAACTAAGTGCATTTGCTTATGCGCTTATGGTGTAGAAAATTAGGTTAGAATTATATGCATAGTTGGGCAATGGGGCAGACACAGTTCAATTCATCGGTTAGAAATTATAAACTATTGAAATCTTGAAGCAACAACGCATACCTAGTAAAAGATATAAAATTAGTAATACTTACTTTTGCATGAATGATGTTTTAAACTATTATACACTGAAACAGCTCAAACGCGTACAACACAACTGGACACAACAATAATGGCGGTCGATGACAGAATAGCGGAATGGCGGTTAAACCAAAAAAAATCAATACTCGATAAACGATTGACGCCGAACACTCCGGAAATACACGAAGTCACCGTACCTTGATATAATAACTTTGTCGCACCTTGCATTAACCCAGCATTAACCTTTTAACTGTTAAGTTTGTCTGGACAAGGTAAAGTTAAGCAAGTGCAAAAGCTTATCGTAACTTACGTGTTATCTGGGAACATATAAACAGAGATATCAAATGATTGTCAATTCGCTCCTATAGATCAGTAACCAGGCGTGTAGGTAATATGCCGCGTGTTTGTAATGAAGGTTTGAACTAAGTCAGTGTTGGACATAAGAAAGTAAACGGATCTGTCATAATTAAGAAAAACGTACATATATTGAACTCGCATCATATAAACGACTATGGATTGTGTTTCTGCTTGTAAAAAAGAATGTAATTGATTTAACTTTACTAAATTATGATTTTACAATTCAGTACTAACTGGTGTTTAACTAAATTTATTTATTACTTTAAAATTATAACATACAATTAGTATAATTATTAAGTGACAAAACTGCATCTCTCAGTTCTCTATGGTATGCATGCGGTTTCTATAGATCCTATTTTTTTAGATAGTCAAACATGAAGTAATCTAATGGGGTTAGATCAGGCGATCTTGTGTCCATCTTTGTGCTCTAACGAACCTGTCAGCAAAAACTGTTGAAGATATTGGCAGGTTTGTCGAGCAGTATGTGCTGGAGCATTATCGTGCTGAAAATAACCTGCTTTAAGCTCATTTTCTGTAACTCTGCAATAAACGTTGGTAACGTTGGGCTTGTTACAGTTTCCTCGAAGAAATTGGCCTATTATTCGTTGCCTGGACATAGTAACCAAACTCCAACTTTTACGGGATGCAATTGCGTTTCTCGAAATTCGTGGGATTTTCTGCAGACCAGATACAATATTTTGTAAATTGATATAGTCTGTTAGATAAAACCAGGCTTCATCTGAGAAAAATATTTGTTTAGCAATCATCGTGATTAAATGTAATAATTCCTGTACATAGAATTTATAGGGATGAAAATGTAACTTTCTTTGACAGCTCCTTGCGCTGAAAGCGTATGATACGCCTATAAATATAATAAATGTAATAAACTATTTCACTTAATGTTAATATTGATTTTTATCTATTTGTTGAGCTATTACACAGATAAATTCCCTTATTTTCTTACAGTATTAGAAATACTATTGTTGGTGATATTAAGATGTTAAATAAAACGTTTTAAAAAAATTATAAGATAAATCATCGAAGATACTACGACACGCACGCCAATGTCGCTAAATGTCAAGAAAATTCATTTAATGTATGAAATTTGTATGTAGCTAACTTCGCTCATTAAATTGGTAATAAGTATAGATAAATTTGTCCGGAAAACAGTTTTTTTCTTACGACAATCATTTTGAATCGCATCGGTATACATTTCATTATTTCAATGAAATAATTAGTTATTTTAATATTGCATACATTTGACCCAATAAAACTTTTATTTCAGGAAAATATTCTATTTGTTTAATTCTATTAAAGATATTATAAAACAAACAAATTTTATTCACAAAATTATTTGTTACTTTTACCCCACCAAGGGAAAAGTGGTCAGTATAACAAGGGACTAGTAGTTCAACCATATTGTAATCAGTAGTTATCGTCCGACCACTTAACATCACTGTAAATATGTCCATATTAATTTGTTATTAAACAAATAAGTGTTAAAAGAAAGGTGTGTACATACAGTCCACAAACAACAATTGCCAAAACTATATTTGACATTTGGAATTTGGAAACATATTTATATTACCTCGACAGAAATGAAATTTTGAACTAGATTGGTACAGTTTTCTTCTTCTTTTTATAATAAAATAGTGTATCGAACACTTTGTTTTTGTTTTTAAATTTATAAATCAAAAAAAGGAGAAAAATCATTTACAATAACCTGAAAGAGTTTTGAGAAATAGTGAAATACATTTGACAAAAGAGGAAAACCAAAAGAAAAACGCTACAAATTACCTTTTTGTCCATTCCCTGCGTGTATTTTGCAACGTCATTTCTAATCCCGAGTAAAATCGCAGCCGTACTATTTGCCTGAAGACAATCACGTACAAGGAAGAATCAATTTCCTCCAAAATAACCTTACCAAGTCGCAGGTTTTCGTACACACGACAATCATAAGATAAATTTCCAAAGTTCAATAACCGCCCAAATCAAATGAAATGTAACAGTCCAACCGACCAACGATAATTAAAATCTTTGATATCAATTATATACACATAATATAGGTGAAACATAACCTCGATTACAGAAACAGAGATCGAAAATAACGTTTGTAAACCGAAAAGGGTATTGGCCATACGAGACGTGCTGCACAATTTAAAATGTAACCTGCAGAGGTGATGAACATTTTCCCCAAATTCCCTTAGAATAAATCGCGATTCGAAATGGCTTTTTATTTGTTTGTTGATGCTGGAGTATCTATATTTGATATTCAAGACTATAGCAGCAAAGTGATATTTGGAGAACGATCGCACGAAACTAGCTAGAGAATTATTGTGTATTGTAAGTTATCACTAATATGGGCATCCCCATGAAAATGTATGCCGGATCTTATGAGAGTTGCACAAGTTGCTAGAAGCAACAGTATCCATATAAACCTCTGAGGAGATTTCCTGTCAGGAATAAAGCGATTTCCCTTTCTTATAGCCATACCATCGATGTTATTTACCATTTTAACAAACATTACTAGTATTTTCCTAACAACGTAACCATTGACAATACTTACAAAAATAAATGACAGTGAAACAGACAATTCTGCTAATATGATATTTTTTGGAATATTAGCAGATTCAATAGGGTGTACTAGGCAATAAATAGATAATATTGTATAAAGCAGAATGTAAATTAAGGTACAACAAAAATCACTAGCTGCAAAATAATTCCTCTTCAGGTAATCGTTGGAGAATGTCAGAGTTAGAGGTAATATTCCTATTAATTTAGCGATGTCGAATACCATTTTCAACGAATTGTAAAAAGACTCAGTTTCTACTGTGAAATTTTCATTGTTAATTTTGTTTTTCATTTTGTTATTATTAATTTAGTATGCACTATTGTTTCTCACAGGTACATGTACACGCATTTATGCAGGACTGACTCATCTATAATGTAATACATCATTTTTGGTTTGGTTATCAGTTCAATTAGGATATTATTGATACGTATCTATGGCATTATATACTCACAATTACCCTTTATCGACTGTCCACACATGGGCATAAATCCAGAATCAATGGGATTCACAATAATGATATAATGATTGTTTATTATGTTGATAAAAAATATTGTGTGGGTTTTTTTTAATATGAATTAAACCTTTTCCTACTCAAATCCTTAAGTAGTTAGTCATCAACGTAAGTAATGCCAAATAGATATGTATTGTAACAATTATAGCACTAATATTTACAGCCGTGGACGATTATGCATGTACAAACGAAAAGCAACATAACCACAAAAACAATACACTAATCACCATAATCTCAACTACTAAGTTCAGATTCAGACTGATTTAAAACCAGAACGTCAGAACAGGACTAGTAATGTGATAGTTGGCATATTGGGTCAAAGTTGGTACACTGACAAAGTTTTTGATATGTTGGCACTAACTATTTTGGTGTAATATTTGAAAACGAAAAAGTTATACATACTATGTAAAATTTTTGAACATTAACCTATTAGCGCCCACTGTACTTACATAAGTAAGATAAGTAAGATGATTTCTAGGGCCTAACTACATTTATTATTTATTATTTACTAATTCAACTTCTGGTTGGTATCACAGTACGTATTAGACATCTGTAACACCATTATTTGCTGTAAGGTATGTATACACTTTCTTTTGCCAATATTTTTTTTGTATTCAAATGTTATACCTCTATACAACGGTATACACCGATGAATACACTGGGTACAACTATTTGCTGAGAAAAAATATTTGTTTTTAGGTTACTATTTGAAATGGAAGACGTTTTTGTGAGATAAGCACTTGCATGTTTTGTGACAGGTAAAATACTTTGCCTGATTGATAGCTTGATACAGTAATGTGCTAAAAGTAATTGTGAGAAATTTAAATGTGGTTGCCTGGGTGATATAACTAATAATAACTGTCAGTAGTTGCATTTGTCTATTCGGCATTTAATTTTACTTCAAGTATAATTGTTTCTTTATGAATTAAATTAAATTATTGTTATTTTTGATCATCGCAAGTAATTTCAATAGTCACAAGTCAGAGTAATAAAATACTGGGTTGACTTTTTAAAATTTTAAATCACTGCAATACAAAGAAAAGAAATGTTTACTATAAAATGAATTTCTAGCGCCATCTATATATTAGTAGTTATATTTTTACGAAACACGCAACAGACACATTCATGCTTGCTACATACAAAGCGTTATAAAGAGAAGAAATATGTATAAACCCAGTATTTTTCTTGTCTAATTTGGTACAAAATCCAACAAAATATCTTTTTGCTGCATAAGGCTTTGGGAACATCAAACAAACCTAATATTGCAGTGATCTGTAATTTTAACCGCCAATCTGCGGGCGAAATTTAAATTTTCTACAGTTATCTACAAAAACACGCAGATATTGAGAATATATTTATATTTAAATTTACTAATAAAGCCCTCTTTTCACTTATAAGTAAATTAATCTAGTTTAAATAAAAGAAATGGAAATCGTAGATTACCATATGACTTGCCAACACAAATATATACTTCTTTGTTTTTATTTACCTGAGGTTCGTAAAACCAAATAGACAACAAAAACTATTAATCTCAATTCAAACATTCGTTCGCAAAAAGTCAGTTGCCGCTGGAAATACCAGAGATACCTATATATGTGTCATTCTTATTACTTGTTTGTAAAAGTAGCAAGTAGAATAAGATTTTATCGTAAAACATAGACGAATGTCATCATCAATATTTCGCTGTAAATGATCGATTTATTAATTATCTTTTGCACTTATACGACACAGATAAGCAATTTCTTTTGATATATGTATATATATACGCGATTAAAGCGTGTTGTCTCCTATGATATCAATAGTTGATAAAATATCTTCACGGGAATTTAATTTTAAAATATGCGGTTTAAGTGCGTGGAAATATTTCCGCAAATTAAAAATAATATGAGTAATCAGTGATCACTTTATCAACACTGGGAATTGACACATGGGTAATAATCAAATTGTTGGTTTGTTAAGATCACGTAGGAAATAATCAAATATAAACATAACCAAACAAGCAATCTTGTCATTTGTAATAATTGTAATCAGTGCTGCCAATGTCCGGATAATTGCCGGATTTTTGTATGGAATTTTAAAACTTTGTTGACATTTTTCGGTATAATATGTGTGTTGTTAATTTATGCTTTATCGAGAGTATCTATAGATTATCAAAATCAGTGTTGAAATTACATAGCTTACGAGAGATACTTTCATCGTAATTTGAATGTGATTTGGACGAACTATAGATCTGAAAAGCTGGAGTCTTCGTGTCTAGGTTTGATTTCTACTTAGATATAGGGATATAGCTTGAAGTATATGGCAAACGCATTAAAAACTCAAATTCTTATTAGAATAGTAGTTTTACAGTACATTTTATGTCTATACATTCAAAATTACCAATAGCCGGTATTACATTCCAAGGTATGGGGTTTTCCTGGAACTTGTTATGTATTTACATAAGCTGATATAATCAAACCTGGTGACTAATACTTTCTACATTAAAATTTAAATAATCACCGAACGATGCTGTGTCCGTTTATTTTTAGCATAGATGCGATGAACAAAGGAAATACGTCAGTCACCAAATATATTATTTTTACTTTTGTTTTTAATATGATTAATTGTTTACAGCAGCCCCACTATCTCGTATGCCCGTTTGAACAGCAACATTCTATAAAAGATTTATCTTAAATGCGATCTCCTAGATAATTGATTCCCCGTAAAGTATTTTGGGAAGGGAATAAATAAAACCGGCACGCAAAAAAAAAAAACTTCAAAATAAACATGTATATTTTTGGCAATCTTATTAATTACTTATCCAACATAATTTCAAATATATAATGACATAAAATTATCCTATAAATTTAATAATATACTCTACTAATAACTGCTGTCCAAGAGGAAACAAAACAAAATGAATATTATATATGAGAGACTTATATAGCGTACGATATAAGATGAACAAAAAAAAAAATTGACTTTAGATTACACAAATATGGAAAGATTTAAAGCTATTACATAAATATAATATTTATATCATTAATATATATATTTATATATAATATAGGTAGATCGCGATACATTAATCGTAAGCGAATATTTTTAATATTATATAAATACAAAATTTCAACCGTCGATTGATTTTCCTCGTTTTATGTTTTTAGATTAGTTTCGAAATGAGGGAAAATATGCACCACGAATGCTAGAAAAATCGCAAGAGTGCTAAAATACAAGATGTTATTTCCGAAAAATTAAGAAAAAAAACCCATTCTTTTTTTTTCAATATTACTTTTATCCTATAATAATACTAAGAGAAAAGAAATTTTCACATTTTTTTTTTTGTGTGTTTTTGTTGCGAGAGCCGACAGAGATGTCAACATGATAGGGTAAAGAATTTGTGCTGTAGTAGAAATATGAAAAAAAGAAAATTGATGTACGGGAAAAAATATAACGTGTGTGTTTATAAAAAGTTAAGTGAGACATACCGTTTTGGATTTATTTCATATTTTTTCCCGAACATAAATGAAAAAAGCGAAAACGGCTACGATAAACATGCTCATACTCCACTTAAGTTAATATAACATTTAATGGCCACTTAATACGATGATAGTTGAAAGGATAGATGCCCCTCGATAATTGTTACATAACCTAAATTAATGCAGAAGACATCACCAATTGAGGTTATGAAATGATGCTCGCAAAGTGACATTAGAATTAATTAAAAAAAATAAATGAAATAAAGATTGGTATTCTACTTACATTTGTTAACACACTTAAGAAAAACAAAAAAAAATGAAGATGGATCCCGGGGTTTATTATAGGTTAACTTGATACACATGCATAAGCCCCCACTGATAAATCGTTATTATTAATATTATTATTATAACACACGTTAACGGAAAAAAAAATTATAAGAAAGAATGTAGTAATATTATTATTATAAAATGTATGGTGCGTAGATAATATGTTCAGAATAGAATACATGGACGCTTCTTCTTCTTTTTGACTTGCAGTGCTGCCCTCGTAGCCGTCTCAAACACTTCCCGCACACCCTCCTTGCTTTTAGCCGAACACTCTAGGTAAGCAAAGGCGTTGATCTTTTCGGCCATGGACCGTCCGTCCTGTGGTTTGACCGGTTCCTGTCTCATCTTGCTGAGTTCTTTGATCGTGTTCGGATCGTTCCTCAGATCTTTCTTATTTCCGACGAGGATGATGGGCACGTTCGGACAGAAGTGTTTCACTTCGGGCGTCCATTTCTCCGGTATATTCTCCAGGGAATCGGGCGAATCCACCGAGAAACACATTAAAATCACGTCCGTGTCCGGGTACGACAACGGCCTCAGACGGTCGTAGTCCTCCTGTCCGGCGGTATCCCACAGCGCCAATTCGACCTGTTTGCCGTCCACCTCGATGTCGGCCACATAGTTCTCGAAAACGGTGGGCACGTACACTTCGGGGAATTGGTCTTTACTGAAGACGATCAACAGGCATGTTTTACCGCACGCACCGTCGCCGACAATCACCAATTTCTTGCGGATCGCAGCCATGGGACCTGCCAAAACATACAGTCAACGCCTATTCACACAAAAATAAAAATGGCGGACGTCTCTCTCGCGATCAGCCAAGTTATTAACAAGCGGGGAGATGCGGACGCGATCAGTGAAACGCACCTTTGTTCGCTTCTCCGTCGTTCGAGCAACAACAAAACATTCAGTGGAGATTCCACGTTCTCTCGTCAATGGAAACCGTTTTTTACGGGTAAAACTGCGTATCACAAAACCATTAAGCTTTAACTGAAAACAGAAATAGCACCTAGCGCTCTACATAAACAAACGATCACTGACGATCGGCGCGAGTGCGCCGGCGCCCTTCTCCATCGTTTTCTTACCACCTTCAGATGCTGTCATCTTCGTATCATTTTCTAAAATTTATTTATTCTATTTATCTTTTTGAAAGTAGATTCCGTCAACACTCAACTGATTGAAAGTACCTTCTAGTGTCTCTTAGATGGCGTAAGTCAGTTTATATTGACAACGTGCGCTATCTAACGCTCAAGGACACTTCGAAACCGTTGAATTCAGAAATCTTGGCTGGTTGATTATTTGAATAACTACAAAGATATCTACATATCTACATAAAAATAAAGAATAATGTGAAGAGTATTTGTAATTCTAACACTGGCGACACTGGCAAGCAAAAATATGGATGTGAGCCGTTTATTGAAGAATGATTTAGCTTTCTCAATTAGTGATTTTTAGCCGCAGAACGTCCACCAGGATGTTTGAATTAGTGATTATTACCACCCAGAAATTCGTGGAGTATGTTTAGGAATATTGATAAGATTATTAATTAATGCGGCGTTTTAACAAATATATCATTTTATAATTAAAAGCGTGTATTGAGACAAATTAATAGATTTTAGAATATAAAAAATGTAAATGTAAATGTTTGAACTAGATAAGCCTATTCCAAACTGAAAATTGTTAAGAATTATTCTTTACTATATACTAAGCCAAGAACGATAAAATGGTCCTTTACTCGGCAAATATTGACGGAATATGTAAAAAAAAGGAATCCCTCTACATAAAATTAATTTTATTTCTACCAATCTCACATTTTTTTCCTTAAAAAAAATATAATTTGGTAGGCCTGCAACTAGTAAAAAAGATAAAGGCAAGTGAGTAAAGGTTATGTCATCTTTCATCAACTGTCGTTTCTGTTGCTGTTGCATAAATATGGATTTTGAAATGAAAATATAACAAGCATTATTTTTTTGTCATATTCTTGTGCATATTACACTTAAGATATAATAAAAAGTCGCAAAGTGCGAAATTTTTCAACATTCAAAAATGTTCTGCTCAAGATTAACTTCTCCAACTATAATACTACTAAACACCGCTTTTTTTCACTCAACCAGAATTAATTTTGCAGTCGGTAACGTCATGAAAAAGATCATCAGTGGCGCCAAGAAAAAGTAAGTTAATCAACCACAAAATGACTTGAATTTATACACATTTATTCGCCATGACAACAGAAAACGTATGTATATTGAAGAAGCTATTGTTCCTACATCGAACACCTTCACCAAAGATTTATTTAAGAAACAAAATCCGGAAAATAAGCGACGATTAGCTGTGCTAAATAAATTATTCATGACACATATAACAGACTTAATGACTTCGGGAGATTATGCTACTGAATTTGCCGGCTACGGTTTGGAAATAAGTAAAGTGCGAATCATATTGACATTGATATTACCAAAAATATAAGATATAGCTAATTTCAGGTGAAGGTGACACCTGATTATCATGGCATAAATGTATATTGGCTTGCGAGAGACGGAATTAAGGATGAAGAACTTGATAAACTCTTGCAAAGCAAAAGTGCACCCTTGAGACACGAATTAACGCAATTGCATCTCATTGGAATTGTGCCGAGGATTAAATTTATTAAGGGTGAGTACAATTTTGCCATTGAAACTGATCGTTATTGTATTAATCTTTGTCTTTTGTTATCCTTATTTTACTATTAAATGTCAGGCTGGATTGTAGTTGGTTATCATCTTTTTGTAATCTTTTTTCCAGCTTTTTTAAGTTGGTGCTATTTCCTGATTCCATTTCACATTTTTTTCACCTATGCCCGTGTTTTTAGTGGTGTTCCCTGATAATTTCTCTCCCCCCAAAAAATGTGACACAATGATTTGAGAGATGTTGCTACTTTTATGTCAATCACTGTATAACTCGTATTTCTATTGTCTTTTATGCTTAGGCATTTTTCCAATTGACTTGTTACTGACTTAATTTGGCAGATAAAGAATATGCCGGGGTCGCAGAAGTCGAATCCAGATTAGCGTATGCCGATTTTGGGGAAGATCACGAATATTCGCAAGTCAATCATAAATATAGAAGTCATTTAGAGTTAACTAAATCCTTGGATCCGGATTTGAAGGTAGTTTGTTAAAATTGGGTCTGGCTTGAATTGTAATAGTGCATAATTTTTGTGTAGAGTAAGATTTTAGCGTTGGAAGAATGTACGAAACTTGCAGATTTCGAAGATATACCTCCGATGCCGCAAAATGTGCTTGGATTGAACCATGCAGAGATTATGGAAAGGGTAGGAATTTTAACATTTAATTAATTATATACATATTAAGATTTATTAAAACTGGTGAAGTGTTTGGGTGCAATATAAATTGTAAAGGAGTCAGTAACGATCCTGGTGGTACTCCTTTTTCCCAATTTTCTATATGAATTTCATTTATTTTTTGATTATTATTCTCTCTTTATCATAAAATTGGATTATTTTTAATTTAAAAAGGTAAAAAGGGGAATGAAAAAATCACAAGCTTTACACCGATGTGATACGACCTCCACTCAGAGCAATACGCAAAGACCGTCTCTGAATTTGAATCCGATTGAATTTAACAGTGCCAGAACACAGAGGGAAGCTTTCCAGCAGTTTTTAGCAGAACGACAGGCAAGATAGAACGCTTTTCTCGGGGAAACTACTTAATTCAATGATACTTCTCTCTCTCTCCCCCCTCTCTTTTTTAGATTTTGCGAAATAAGGCGAGAAAAGCGAGCAAGAATTACAGACCCGAGTGGGATTACATGGAGGAGGAGTCTGAAATTTTAAATCAGCAACGGTTGGATGCGATTAAATTTAAGGAGATGGATGATGCGGATTACGTAGAGAAGATTTCGAAGAAGAGCAAGATAAAAAATGTTGATTAATTGCAAAGTTTTAATTATAGAGTTTTTGTACAATTTAATTAATTAAAATTGATATTTTATTCTACAATACCTATTTTTTGTGCTTTAATAATCTAATTTACCTTATCATAACTTATATGCCAGTACATTTTCCCAGTAGATATGAAAAAAAAAAGAAATGGAAGGAATGACTATGTTTAGGAAAGAAAAGTTGATAGTTTGAATGTTTGTCGCTAGGTAGCACTAATATCGACTATTTTGAAATTGGTCCTATAATAGTTTTCAATATTTATCAGCTAGATGTCGCTGATAATTGTTCAGCTATAGAAGCTTTCAAAGACGACAGAAACAAAAAATAACGTTTTGATATTATGTGAAATTAACGATTAAACTAATAACTTACTTTTAACGCCTCAAAGAGACAACGATAGAAAATGCTTTCAATGAAAAAAAAAATATTTATTAGCATTGCGGAGGGAGAGGGGGTTAAATACTGTTTTAATTATTAAATTAGTTTTTTTAAAGTATTGGAAGGAAGATGAATAAATAAGTGTTCAAATTCATGAATTTTTTTTTTTTTTACAAAAAACGAGTTGGGGAGCGAAATATGTTTCAGCTGTGCTGTGAGAAAATCTCTTTATGGTCTCTTTCGCGTCAAAAATAGCATGGGTTACTCTGTTCAAGTTAATATTATGTTTAAAAATAAAATATGAATGCATAATTAATGCAGAAAATGACTATAAACATTTAATTTTGAAGCCGTATATGTAAGTAAAATGGTATTATTTGCTTCGGAAATTGTTGCAGAGATAAAATTAACGAAAGACATTCATTCATTCATCAGCTTGATTTTTATAAATTATAAATACGTAACTTGAAAAATAAAATTGGTCTATCCTAACATAACATAACTAGTTTATCTATAATAGTGACTATAGCTCAACGTATTACTTGCTTCGCCATCTGTATTACGTTAGCAAAATTAAAATGATTTATGTTGTGGTAGATTTCTGTAAATTTTGTCTTCCTGTGCATGATTTACAGAAATCTGCCACAGTAGTAATCATTTTAATTTTGCTAATGTAATACAGATGGCGCAGCAAGTAGTATGGATTTTATAAAATGTATGTATTAGCAAATTCGATATAAATATTAAATATATACTAGTATAATGTTTGATATTAGAGTATTAGAATGATTAGAATTTGTTCGTTTTGACTTGGTTTTAACAGAAAGTGGTAAATTTTGCTCCTTTCGGAGAATCGTTCTTTTTAAGATTATAGCCAACGAACCTAGGATCTAATGCATTGAGCTAGTTTAAAAAGAACTAGCTAGTTAATTGTCTGAGGTTTCCAATGCCTCGAATTTGGATAAAGTGTTGAAATTCATGAAATTTATTTATTTTTTTACAAAAAACTTGAGTTGGGGAGCGAAATATGCTTCAGCTGTGCCATCAGAAAGTCTCTTTATGGTATCTTTCGCGTCAAAAATAGCATGGGTTACTCTGTTCAAGTTAATATGTTGTTTAAAAATAGAATATGAATGAATAATTAATGCAGAAAATGACTATAAACATTTAAATTTGAAGCCCAATATGTAAGTAAAATGGTATTATTTGCTTCGGAAATTGTTGCAGAAATAAAATTAACGAAAGAATAGCTCACTCATTTTTATAAATTATAAATACGTAACTTGACAAATAAAATTGGTCTATCTTTACATAGTGAAAGCCCAACGTACTACTTGCTTCGCCATCTGTATTACATTAGCAAAAATAAAATGATTTCTACTGTGGTGGATTTCTGTAAATATTGTCTTCCTGTGCATGATTTACAGAAATCTGCCACAGCAGAAATCATTTTAATTTTGCTAATGTAATACAGATGGCGAAGCAAGTAGTACGACCTTATAATATTTATGTATTAGAGTATTAGAATGATTAGAATTTGTTCGTTTTAACTTGTTTTTAGTCTAAATTATATGAAATGACTGTTTAAATTACAGAACTATAAAATTAAAAGTAAGTAAAGGTAGTTCTTTGGCCCAGTTCGTATAAAATAAGTGGAATATGTTACTTAAAACACCAACCTCAATGAATAAAAGCAAAAATCAAATAAATCAATTGGTAAAAGTAATAATTTAAAAGTTAAAGAGAGTACAACATCAACAATAAAAATCAAAGAGGTATGCTATAAGTACCTTTCGATAGATAATAATAAAGTATTATAGCGTTCTATTCAAATTAATCAAGTTATAGCTATTTACAGTTATTATTTCATTACTATGAATGTTTAAACATTCTGTATAAAATGACAAGTTTATTATTTATCGGGTTATAAACATATGTTTAATAATATATATTTCAACATTCAAATTGTTTAAAAAAAACCTTAAGGTTTAGGTTTTATAAATCTCAATATTAAAATAGGCACTTATTTTGACCGGAGAATCCAAAAATGCAATAATATACAGGCTGTTCCATTTACAAAAATACGATATACAAAAAAAAAAATCAAAAATAGGCTTGATATTTGCTGCTAGATGGCGCTGATAATTATCGGTTTTGATGAAGATTTTAAAGGTGTAAATGGATAAAAAAGGGAGGTTTGAAGGGTTAATAAAATGTACAGAACGATATAAAAATATTTACGCGTCAAGAAAATATTTGTGAAAGATATTTTTGTTTGTCGTGCATCGTCTTATTCAGTCGTGCTTTATCTTATTTTGTCTTGTGAATGCTGGCATAAATAAAATTGTCTTGTGAACGCTGGCGTAAATAAAATTATAGTTATAATTTTATAATATTTTGTCGAGCAAAGGGCTAATTTAAAAGGCCAAAAATGTATGTTTTTCAGAACAAAATGCCCGGGATTTCAAAATTTTAATTTTATTTAGTTCACTAAAATTGAATATATACACCTATACAAATTATAATATTCGATTTTACTGAACTAAACAAAATTAAAATTTTGAAAACCCGGGCATTTTGTTCTGTACAACAGAGCATAAAATTTGGCGCCCAACGTGGGGCTCGAACCTACGACCCTGAGATTAAGAGTCTCATGCTCTACCGACTGAGCTAGCCGGGCTTCCGTGTCGTAACATTTGATGGTATTTCATCCGGGATTCTTCTCAGGAAATTTTATAGGAAATTCTCGACGATTATATAGGTCAGAGTATGGATTTATATTATTCAGGTGTTATATCGATACTTTTTTAGGTAAACAATTTGTGGAATTTTGATATTTCTGGCTGTGGCATAAAAATCGTTAGAATTTTCTTACCTAACGGGCGCGCCCCAAAGCTCCTTCTCGGATTATTGAAATTTGAAAAATTTGTAATTATCAACAAATGTCGTTGTAAAAAACCCCAAACGTACAAATAAAAGGATGTTTTAACACAAAATAAGCTTAATTCTTTATTTGTTTACCAAAATGCTATGTTTCACCACTTTTGAGACTCTTAAATCACAGGCACGTATGTTGGAATCGTAAATACTATATAAAACAATTTATTTAATACAAAATACGTATTCAAACTTTCCTGGCACTTTAAATGAATGAAGTTAAATAAAAGTCAAAATAAATAAAAACAATAAATTTAAAATTCAGAGCCATCTATCAGCAAATAGCAGAAACTAAATTTATTATTTTAGATATTTGTTAAAAATAACTATTTTATCACAGAGCATCTCAGTGATTATGAAGATAACCCTTAAATATCAAAAACTCCTAAAATAACTAAAAATAATGGCGGTCTATATAAAACTAACCCCAAATTAATGTATTGTAAACATAAATTTTATAAATCTTATTTACCCGGTATTATTGAATTGAAACTAATTAATTATTTTCTTTTTTAGGTGGGATATACTTGATGAAATACTAACTTGACTGCGGAAGGGTACTCTAAGCGGCTGGGCAGGTAATTCTCTGGATACAGGTGGACTTCCAGTTCGATGGGCCCCCATATCGGTCAATAGCATGAAATGGTATTCTGGCCGGGATTCTTCGTAGGAAATTGTCGACGATTACATAGGTAAAAGTAAGGATTTGAATTATTCAGGAGTAATATCAATCCATTTTTAGGTAAACACTTCGTTGCAACTTTGATATTCTTGATAGTGCGGCATAAAAATCGTTATAGGAGTTCAATATCAACGTGGCCACAGGCAGAATGAGGATTTAAACTAAATTACCAGTAATCAGCCCTTGATTGTTATTGCTGTCAGGAAAGCCAATGTTGAATTCGAACTGATAACCAGTAACTGACATTAAGATACTGTTATTTCCTCTAGTTTGAGGGGAATACAGCAAAAGTTACCAAATAAACATCCCGAAGAATGAAAAATCTCCCGAAACAAAATATAATAAAAATATACCAGGTAAGCTTGAATTAACAAAATAAATAAAGTTTACATTATATATAAGGCTATATTTAGCACCTATTCCTAAGATGGTCTATTTTTATAGTAATTTTTAACAAATTCAAAAATTTGCATGTAGAGTAGGCAATCGATTCAACTTACAATTACTTCTTGATTTGGCTTTGAAACCTGTTTTAAATGATTTTATATTATATTCCATACGCCTGATTCCATAGCAATACATATATAAGTTGCAGAGAGAATTAACGAAATAAGTTATGAATTATTCTAAAAAGAAACGAATAGACATCGTCAAAAGAAAATATATTTATTAAAATCAACATTATACAAACAAATACTTCTTTTTATTCCATTAATATAATCATAACTTATCTATACTAATTTCCTAGTTGATATAAAAAAAAGGAAAAAAAAAACATGATAAAACAGTCATATTTACAAATATATATAATATATGTATATAAAAAAGAGAGAATTAAATTGTATATTGCGAAAAAAAAATGACAACTAAACATTAATTCGAGATACCAAAAAGGGGACAATTTATATATATATTAGATCTTTTCTTTCGTCTTATCATCATCATCAGTTAATTCATTATTAATTATTCTAAATACTATCGATAGATACATCGACTAGGTCGGTGTATAACTTGGACGGTTCTTTTAAGACTAACAGAGTCGGATGTGACTCCAAAAATTATAACCTAGGCATAGTCGATTAGTTAGTCAATATATTTTACAAAAGAAAATTTGTACAAATTTACCATATATTTATCGTATTGTGCTTTTTAAAAATTAAATTACACTTTAATGAAGGGGATATTATTAAAGGAAAATGTACAAAATTAAGAGATTCTTAAAATAAAAAATTAAATATCTTCATTTTTTTTTTTTTAAGCTACAATCGTAATTAAATAACAGCAATTATTAAGTAACATTAATATTTGGCTTGTAATAATAGCCAAAAAAGAAAAAAATAACTGAACACACAGGGGAAGCACCTAAATTTTTACAGATTCAATTTTCAAAGCTTAGTATTTCACGCAGTATTCGTAAGTAAATGTATAGAAAGAAAAAAAAAAGAATATAATACAACAGCAGTACATCCCTTAAATTAGTAAGTAAATTGATATAAAAAAGGGGTTGTTTTCTACAGTATTTCTACTTTAAAGAGTATTTTTTTACTGTACAAATTCTTTAAAATCGTTAAAAAAGTTTTTTCTTTTAACACAACTTTAAAGAAGTTAAAAATAAAAATTATTCAAGAGAAAATTAAAAAAATTAATGCTAAATATTTGAGTATTGTTACACCAGATCATGAATAATAGAGAAATTTTTTTCACGACTTTGCACTATTATATAAAGTTTTTCTTTTTAAAAATTGACTTGGATATATTAAGTTTCTGTGATATAAACATTTATATATTATTAATTTATTTCTTCGGAAACGGGTTTGTAATTATGTGAAAATGAGATTCTATATATTTCTATATATTTCTATCTTTCATTATCACTATATGCAGGCACTAGATTAATAACACAATTGAATCCTCCTCCAACCCCTTTGTACTGTACTAATAAAATGTAACTGTTAATTACGAACAGAAATAATATTACGCATTCTCAAAACGCACATAAAAACAAAACCCGTTCTTCCTTCATATTATTTGACTCTTTTTTTTTTTTGATCATAGTTAAATACTCTTTTGTTTTTTTTTGATCCGAAAATACACAAATACAAAAATATAATAATAATTTCTACTCGATTAATTCGGTATCACTATTAAACCCTAAATATCGACTCCCTCTTCTAATCTTAGATATCTCACTATCAGGACGAATGTTGTTACGAATATAGTCAAGAACGGTATCGGAGTATTCGTAGCTGCGTTGTATATGTAACAATATGGACACTGACTACTCCCGCACACCTGGCATATCGTCAATTGGTAGGTCGATGATGCATCGAATATCGTTTCATTGAACCGCTCTAAAATGATTGATGAAAATATAGGCGAATACTCGTCAAACGGGGGCCCTACAGATAGACCTACCTGGAGCGTAATAATCGTAGACTCTGATTGGAAGGAATTTAGACATGTTAGCTACTGGATACCAACGTTCCACTGTGAAGTTAACGCAGGTCTCTTCTTGATCCAACTGTATTTTAAGTAGATTTAAGTGAAAATTATAATAAAACATAAACGGTAAATTATATTTCAGTGGTAAAGCTAATAGATTTATTTACGTAGCCTTATTTATTTATAAAACTTTAAGTTTGTTGAAATTATAGTAAGAATTATCTTTTAAAACTAGTTCGACACAGCAGATTTGGCGCCCAATGTGGGGCACTTCTTCTAATTACAAGTTTTGCGATACCACTGAAGGAGGAAACAAAATTTATATAAAGAAATAGTTGCTGATCGTGTTGACTAACTTATTAAATCGTATCTAAATTAGTAATGCTTTTTTTTTTCTGTCGATTTTATGGAAAACAAGAATGAAATAAATAGAAATTATAAAGCACTTACGTAATCAAAATAGAAAAGCACTTTGGTCTTGAGATATCGAGCTCTTTGCAGATTTCTAACCCGTCTTGACATGATATAGGAATCGAGTCTCTGCTGTTGGATGTAATACCCTGTCGGTATTGCGACATCTAGTACCGTAAGTCCGGACCTTTCCGATTCGTTAATGTTTGTCCACCTGGATGGGGAAAAAGCGAATATGTTCATCAAATTCTCACTAACAATAATAATAATAATAATAATATATATATATATATATATAATATATATATATAATATATATATATATTTGTAATCACACCATTACAGAATACCATAGCACATAGGTGAATGGAAGTTCGCGAAATATGCCGCTCTTGCTGCCCCATGCGTCGCCATATGTTTCAGCCTTTTAATGGCATACAAGGCTGAGGACAGTTTTTTTGCCAGACTCTCAATATGTTGACTCCATCTCATGTTTTCATCCATAACAATCCCTAAAAAACATTGCTGTTGACGGCTGACGTGTAGGTTTTGTTGTTAAGGCTATCGCTTGTGTTTTATTGATGTTCAGTTTCAGTTTATTCGCTGCAAACCAGTGTTCAGCATCCGTAATTGCACTTTCAGATGTTTCACGGAGAAGTTCTTGATTAGTATCTCGTACTAGCAGCGAAGTATCGTCAGCATATATACAAAGTTGAGCTCCTCGCACATTCGCTGGCAGATCATTCATGTACAGGATGAAAAGCAGGGGGCTCAGAATGGAGCCTTGAGGAACACCGCACTGTACTTTCGTAGGCAGAGATCTTATGTTGTGAAACTCGGTTAATTGCCTTCGATCGGTCAGGTAAGATCTTATCAAATGTTAAATTCAATTTTATTTCCGAATTTGGTGGCAATAAAGACTGGTTAGAGTATTTTGTAAAATATTAGTCATAAATGGGCGAATATTTATACTTTAACGCTTAAAATAGTTTCGCGTAATATATACAGTCTGTTCCACAAGAAAGGAGGCGAGGTTTTTTGCCAGCAAAAGGAGAGGGATTTCTGTTTGTTTCTTTCGGCGCGATCGTAGCATCCATGGACTCCGACGCCATTACAAATTCATGTCAGTGTTGCTCGAAACGTTGAATAGAGCGATCGATTGGCAAAATGAGTTTCGAGTATAAAAAACGCTTTGAGGCTGTCTTCTTGTGTATGCATAGAAAAGGGGCCAAAATTGTCGTATGCTGCTGCAGCCAAAGTGATTAAAAGACATATCAGTAATTTGATAAATGACACTGAAGAACGAAAAATTAGCGGCAAATTCAAATTGTAAATTGTCAGTGTTATAAGCGAAAAAGTTTGGTTATCAAAATTTTGTAATAATAGGAAAGGGATAACATGAAATCATTACGCTTTTAGTAGTTTATTTAGAATGTTATAGTCATAATATAAGGTGATGAACTGTTAGGTACTATAGAAAGATTTCATCGTGTTACATAAGTCAAATATATTTGGTATTTAACGCTTTAAAGCAAATATGTAATTACAGTTGTTTATTTAATATCACATTGTAAAAAATGTCAATGTTTTATTTGCTTTTATGACAGATATGATTTAGGCTTTTATAATTTATAAACAGATAAATTAACCATACCAATTAGGCCAGAGAGGAGCGTGTAGATTCGAGTGATAATTCAACCTATGCCGATATTAGATAGAGCGTTCGTCCGGTAAACGAGTGTAGGTTCGGATCCAGCGTGAGGAGAAAATTTTTCTTGGGAAAAATGCCTCTTAATCATTACAGTTATTAGCAGAAATACATTAATTTGCAAATTAAATGTTACAAATTGGAGATATTTATTTTTATATAAACCTAATTATTTAAAGATTTAGCAAGAAATCTATTTTGATATTCTGTTTCTTGTTTTTTTTTTCCTTGGTGTTTTACGTAGTAATAAAATAAGGTGAGATCTTTCACTTTTATTGAAAATAATTTTTATTCGATAAATGACAAAATCAGTATTGTTTTCTAATAAACATAGCATTATAATTTTGACAGTCTATTTTATATGCTATGTTTTATATATATATTTTTTTCCCTAATTTTTACTTCGATTCTGTGTATATAGTGTTATTATTTTGGTTGGCAATTTTAAAATTATGACTTGAAAGTTTGATTTATTTTTTTAGATAAGTTTTACACAAAAAAATTGTATTTTTTGTTTTGTGTAAAACAATCAACAATTTAAAATCTCAGATAAATCTCAAAGTGAGCCGATTAAAAAGAACGGAGTTATTAGTAAAATAGCTCTAGTAAGTTGAGATTATTTGAGATTTCTTGTAAAAAGAACGTTACTAATATACCTATTTTAGTGTTATTGTCATTAGTTATAACCATTTCTGTACATTCAGGTTTCCCTACATGATTCACAATATTTTAAAGCTTCTACGTTAAAGGAATTCTCAACTTATAAACTGGAAATATTGCAACATAGCATAATTCCCTAGATTATGGCTTTATTTCATAAAAATTCCCTTTTTCCTTAACACCAACCTAAATTCCCTAGGTCTAGGGAAATTTCCCTAGCTCTGGCAACACTGAAGTGAGCTTTACTAATTATTTGATATACTCGTCGTTACTAAGTCGATTCATTAATTTTAACTTACCTTTGACAACTGATGTAGGATATATGCGAATGATTTCTCCCGTAGAAATAAGCCCGCGTCCACATATCGAAAGCCTTAACCGGAGGAGCCGTCTGGAACTTGGCGATATCCACGTTATATTGCACAGACATCTGCAACACCGCGTAACCGGCGCCTTTCGCCTCGACCTTGACGGTACCCCACGAATTCGGTATGTCCAACGTTTGCAACTGTACCCGGTTTTTATCGTTTATGTGCAAGACTTTCGTCTTCCGGGTAGAGCGGTTGCCTCAACCGTCACCGTTAAACCAGAAACGTCCCTGATCCTCTGATTGGCCGTGTATTCGATCAGTGCTTTCATCGCGGTTGCCGTGTCTTTAGTCGAAGCCCAACCGCCGTCCGTTAATCTCTGAGAATTCAACCAATTCACCATGGCGTCCACGATGATTTCTCTTCTCTCGACGTAGACTAATAAAGCGTAAGCAGTGGCTTCGATGTTTTCCGCGTCGTATTTGTAAGGAAGACGCGCCAGCGAGAACGGTCTTTGATTCTCGGTTCTAGTGGGAGGATCTGGGAGATGTTCGCGTCCACAGTAGGCCATACCTGCGATAATTAGGTACATAAAAAAGCGTTTAGAGATAAACTTGATAATGATTGGCAGGGTAGGTGGAATATTACTTTCAATGAGAGATGGACTTGCAAATTTATTAGTAATGTTGCAGGTTTTTAGGGAAATGAGGGTTAATTTATCGTATCAGGTGGTAGAATTAATAACTGGTCACGGTAATTGTAAATCATTAATAAATTAGTACCGTAGAATGGTGCAAATTCGATCGCATGGGGTAAAATCGATCAATCCAGATTTTACGGCAATTATTTAGTCTGGCACCTATGGAAAGGATAAGAAAGTTTTGCAACACAGTCATTTAAAGAATCAATTGTCATTCATTCTTCACCGTTTCTTTTTTTGACTTTATGAAAGTGTTGGAATAACAAGAGAGTAAGAGGAAAATTAACACCTCATGAGGTAATACCGATCAGTTTGAAAAGTAAAAGAACAAAGAACATGCTCATAGACCAACGTAGAAATATGACATACTCATGTTTCTACGTTGGTTTTATTGAAAATTATGGTGAGAAACTATAAAAAAAAAGTATGGTCTGGCGGGAGACAGCAATATAACCCCAAATACCTCCAAAGCGCTATCAGGACAGTAAAATAGAGCACTTCATCCATTATGAAAGCATCAGAAAATAATGGGGTGCCATATTCATTACCCTGTAATTGGCGAAAGCTGTTGGGGAATGCGAAGGCATGAATTATTATTATTATTATTACTTCAGAATACTTTAAAGAACCGATAGTTTCTAAGGAAGAGAAAAGATGACTTGTATTTCTCCAAGTTGACGAAATTTAGGAAATTTCCAAAAACCAAATTATCCAGCTGGTCATAGAAGCTACGTTTTTGAACTGAGAGGGAAGCGCGTTGAATGAAATTTTGTTTTAGTTTTAGTTTATTGAATTATTATAGTTTATGTCATTATTTATCTGTTTGCCATTTCTATAATACATATTTTCTGTTATTTCCGTAAGTTTCCTTTTTTTTAAATTCAAATTTTTGTTATTGGATTTACCTCGTGTAGCTTTCAAATCGGTTTTTATAAGAAAATAGATGGGTGATTGGAATTGCCCCCTATTATGGGGCAAAACCGATCACGCTTGATGTATTAAAAAAAAATAGTGTTTTAATACATTGGGTTAATATACATGATGGTATGTGTAGCTAAAAGATGTATGATTATATATATTTTTTTTCATTTTTTTTCGATCAATAATAATAATTGCAGCTCAGAAATAGTACATAAAACTGATCGGAATTGCCCCACTTTACGGTAATTGCACGTTTTAGGGAAATAAGGGTTAATTTATCGTATCAGGTGGTAGAATTAATAACGGGTCACCGTAATTGTAAATTATATTTATGTAGAATTGGTAGGGTTAATGAATCGTATTGTGAATGTGGTGGGGTAGATATACCGGAACATGTTTCATTTGAATCTCCACTCCCTGATGAGTGGCGGTCCCGTAGTTAACTTAGGGAATTAGCTATGGGGTTAAATTAACCGTGACGCAAAGTAGGAACATTTCAATTGTTATGGAATCCATGCAATACTTGCAAGGAGAGGCACCAAAGTGTATCTCTCCGATTTTGTTAAATTTTGGTAGGAATGAAGAACACCGAACAATATTTGACACGTATTTTTTTTTAGCTTCCAATATTTGGTTCTAGAGAGCGTAACAGGGGCTCAAAGTCCCCCCCCCCCTCCCAAAAAAGACATTTTTTGCAATATTTCAGAAACCAGAAGAGATATCGAGATCGGGTAAAGGACAAATCATTGCTTGTAACCAGCCGTACATTTTAGGCTGAAAAAGAACAGTGGCGCACTCATGGGCCGGTTAGAGGTTAAAAAATACCATTTCTTCTCACTCCTGCTCTTGTTAAATACGTTTCATTAGTGCTGACGTCACTCCGCCATTTTTGTTGGGTTCGTCAGTGATTATTATCCAAACAACTTCTGTACCTGTGTAATCCTCCGTTTACTAATTTTTCATTTACTATGATTTATTTGTTTTACTTATACAGTTTGCATTGCCATAGTAATAGAAATATCTTCCAAATGAGCTTCTAAATGAAATTACTTCCTATTTAAAATTTTAAAGATAGCTACGCCCTCTATTTTACATCAGAAGCCATGTGCGTATCTCTATAGGCAAAAAATCACAAATTATTTCTAATTTGACTCGGTTTTTGTTTCATTGCTCTATCTCATACCATTCGATAGTTATTAGGGGGGGGGAGGGGACCATTTACGACCTCACTGTATAAGATTCCAAATGTAAGTATTATCATTACATCATACTTTCACCATATATTATCAATACTTTATTTAATATTTAGCTGAAACTCATTATTGTGACATAACCTCAAAATTTACTAAATACTTCGCTAAATACCTATTATTTCCTTACTTTTTATTCCTTATTTCTTTTAATTTAATCTCAAATAAATTATTTTAACAGTCACTTATGTAAATACCAACGCTAAGAACGATTGCTTGGATAATAGTAACTGATTTATCCCAATATGCTACGTCACACTAATGGAGCGTATTCAATTTTCATTTTTTAATCTTTAAATTACATCAAATAGTAAAGGTTAAGTGTTTCTGGATTTTTTTCTTCTAAATGTTCATTTTAGTTAGTTATCGTCATTTCTATGTACACCTACAGAAGACTATTTCTCTTCATATTTTTGGAATTCGATTTAATGTCACATTGTATTTCCATTAAAAATCGTTTGTTATATTAAATATAAAAAAAAAGTGATACATACAAATAGTTAGCGATAAAAAAAGTTCGTGCGTGATTGGTTATCTCGTAAATATAAATTACTTTTTCACGTCTTGGCAAATCAATGTGTTTATGATTGCCAATGTATGTAACTGATTATAAATAAAACTTTAAAAATAAAATTATCACCGCCTTTATATAAAAGTGGTCGGCTCGCTAAAGTGTATTATCATAAAGTGTCTAGTTCCATTTGTTACAGTTACAGTTAGTTATTAAACATATAATGTTATCGTCCTCGGGTGTGACACAAATACAGCTTTTTTCCGTTCTTGTGGGCTATAGTTCGTTGTCGTCTCTCGGGTGTGGCACGAATATAGTTTTTTTATTTCGTTCTCGTATGTCTATAGTTCGTTGTCGTTCTTCGGGTGTGACATGAATATAGTTATTTCGCGCCACGTTCGATTACTGACCGTAGCCGCCCCCACAGCGTGACGCGGCGCGTAATCTCCGTATTCTTTTTTTCTGTCGTCGAAAACTATTGTTCGTTGTCGTCCTCAGGGTGTGACACGATTTCAGTTCGCGACAGCCGACGTAAAACCGCGCCTAAAGCCAATTAATTTCGAGGTAAGATTGTTTTTTTTTGTGTTGCTGTTTATTATCACGCTGAATGTTATGCTGTCTCCCTATACATTATTTAATACGAGAATTAACCTGACTAGGGTTGATTTTAATCATTATTGTACGACGTAAAATAGTACGGACACAACAAAAATCTTCGCGCGCATTTTACAATCGAATAGCTGACAGCGGTCATCGCTAGCGCCGCTACGAGAAGAAGAATAAGAATCACGAGGACGTTTTACAAGGGTAACTCATAAAGTTTATGAAACATCGTTACAACTCTCTAGATGATTTTTATTGTTTTAATAAGGAATAGTGAACTTTCATACTTTGTCCTGGTACTTTGTATGAATTGGTTTTTTATGTTGACGTTTTTCTAGTTCTCTTAACTTGAAAATAACGATATATTATTATTATTAAATGATTTTTAATTGAAATACAATGCCACATTAAATTTAATAAAGGAAATAGTCTTCTGTAGGTGTACATAGAAATGATGATAGCTTGACTAAAATGAACATTAGAAAAAAAAATCCAAAAACATAATTTTTATTATTTCATGTAGTTTAAAAATTAAAATAAGAAAAATTTAATTTATAATATCAAGGAACAGGGGTGAGAAAAAATGATACTTCTTGATCCCCTAACCGGCCCGTGGGTACACCATTATTCTTTTTTCAACTTATAGAATATACAGTTGTTAACAAGAAACGATTTGATCTTTACTCGATGTCGTTACCTCTTCTCGTTGCTGAAATATTGCAAAAAGGGTGTTTTTGATGGTAACTTTGAGCCCCCATTGCAACACCTAGAACCAAATATGCGACGCTTAAAAAATACGTGTCGATCTTTTGACATTTTCTATCAAATTTTATCAAAATCGAAAGATTTTGATAAAATTTGTTTGCGTATTTGTCTACTTTGTTTATAAATTTTACTTAACCTTAAAACTTTGTTGACTAACAAACAAAGCATTTGCATATTTATGCTTACGTCTGTAATAGTTTCTTGCAATGTAGTGCAAGGGCACATTACAGTAATTATTTAGTTTTTCATAAATAAAATATAAGCCATACCGTTCCCTAATCGCATACTCCTCACTAAAACGCTAAAAGCCTCTTCAGCCACGGAGATTTATTCTTCATCAAAGCGTAAGCTACGATCGCTTTCTCAAACGGCTCTCCGACGTCTTGTAAGAGCTTCATGTTCTTTTCCAGCCACTGTATGGCGCGCGCTTGCGCATAGTTCACTTCGGCGCTCAAATGAGTCGAAAGATCCTTCACCGATTCCAGCATGATGAGGACGTGGGCCGTTAAGGAGATGTTTCGTTGTACGAAGCCGTAACGATTGTCTGTCGGTCTGTTTAGGGAGTCGTTGTATTTCCTATCCGGTGACCACGTGGTCTCGTAGAAAGCGCCCACTGGCGTTTGGTGGCGTAGGACCCATCGAACCGATCTTTCGATGATCTTCGGATCGATGTAAATGTAGCTTTCCCATTCGTTGAACGTCGCTTCCTGCAGGATCCTGACCACGTACGATGTGAGCCAAACGGAAGACGCTGATTGGTTCCTGAATTACACAAACGTTGAAATGTGTGCATAATGCATATACAATATTATGTACTTCATTCACTTTAAGAATGCAGTAGATAGCGCTGTGATTGTGTTCGGCGCCCAAATTACACTAAAAAATGCAAAAGTAGCGGGGTAAACTTGACATTGTTATAAACGTAAAAGTTTGGTTATCTGCGAAGGTTTAATAATAACAGCAAAGGATAATGTCAAATAAAATTCTAATAACACGCATGCTTAGTTGTTTATTTGCAATGTTACAGTGCAATGTAATATTTAAATATAAAATAATTTGTAAAGAAACCCTACTTTAACACTATAAATAACAAATATATTATTGTGAGTGGACGTATTGAAAATCTGTTCCCTACTCTGCACTTGCAAAAAGTTCGAAAGTTTTTACTAGTTACCACGGGCTATATTCTACCTTAAATACTATTTAAGATAAGGTAAATAAACGCTTTACGAAGTTTTAACTTTTAATTACTTTTGAATATATAATAACTTTGAATTACTGTTAGGGAATTATTTCATTACAAGAACCAATCTGTATATTTGGTTGCCTATAATTCTCATCCTAATCATTTACGAACACTAGTATCATTGTTTATATACATACTAGTTAGTCAACCTTATGGACAAAATAGTTAACGGATTTTTGAACATTTTGGACAAAAGCGGTAGATGGCAGCACGCCGTTGATGTCCGTCTCGATTTAAATATAAACTTTATTGTTAGGACTACTACATACGAGATGGCTCTCTTACGTGTGCCTCCAAAGGTTACCTCGTAACTTTTCAGACGCTCAAGAGAAAGAGCGCGAATGTGTCATCATGTATAGTGTTTTTAATAAGTAAAGTGGTGCATATATGTAAAAATAAATGGCGATTTGCATCCCCAAACTACATATTTTTATCATTATATAAAAAACAAATTTCTATTATTATGTAATTGTAAACATAAGTAAATCAAGTAAAAAATGTTTTGTAAATATAAGAAAAACTATATACATAGAGTATACATTAAATTAGAACTAAGAAAAAGTAAAAAAGTAAAGTAAAATGGTACATACATGTAAAAAAAATAACGATTTATAGTAGGCTACATTTTAAATTTCAAATTTCCCGCCTTTACACCAGTTAAAGTTAGCGACAGTACTGCTATACACGGGAGAAGCGAAGATAGCAATAGGAGAGAGGAGGAGAAGAAGGTTTTCGTATATACGTTCGAACGAAAAACCCGCGTTTTATTAAAATTTTAAATACAAAAAGGCCATCGAACTACAGATTATATATTATCAAACTAAATACTTATTCTTCTTAATAAAAACAAACATTTTCTGATTATTATATAATCATAAATATAAGTAAATTAAGTTAACAAAGCAACTTATTAATTTAAAAACTAAGAAAATAAAAATTGAGAAGTAGATTTATGTTTTTTTCTCGGCAAATTTTCGTCCTTTTAGATTTAACTTTTCTCTTTTCAGTGATTTTTGTTTTAAATTTAAATATTTTATTCTTAAAAGAAAAAACCTCAATTTAGAAAATTGTTCAATTAATGTTTTGTCAACAAGAACGTGTCTTGCAATATACTTTCAATTTCTTTATATTTATAACAGAATATCTCAGAATTCTAATCTTCTAATGTAAACACGAGAATTATCGCGAGGTGCGTCATCACAGCGTCACATGCATCCACCCTCCCAGGCCACACAATTCGCCAATGCCAGTAAATCACCGATACGGATTCCGTCGTTTCCGCAGATGGATAAAACACAGAAATCTGTCTCTCACTCTGACCGAGATACCTGTTATATTTATCACGTTTTCAAATCAATTTACATTCACCGATAGAGTGCACCACTTCCCTGAGCAATACTTTATTTTTCCGAAAATGCATTACGTTGACTAACTAGATATATTTAAACAATGCTAGTATTTACGATATATTAGTGACAAAAAATATGTTCTGGAAGAGGCTTTCACATGTTATTTATATTTCAAGTGATATTGGGGTATTTAACAAATATAATATAATTAATAAATACATTAATAGAATGCTGCTATCTATGAACAGGTGTTTTTTGACTTTTATTGACGGACATTCTCGTGACGTCACATCATGGCAATCATTGTTTATCGTTTCACATATTTATGTTCATTTCAGTAAGTTGAGCATATTTCATGATTTCCTTTTCATGAAAATAGCATACAAAACGTGTCGCATTTATTTTTTTAAAGATTTCTCGTTTATTAATGATAATTATTGATACAAGTTCTATCACAGAAGGAACAACAAAACAAAAGTAATGTTTTCAGTTTTTGAGTGCTTTTAATTTTGTTATCGTTCGGAAAAATGGACATCAAAATTAAAAGTTATCATCTAATGTAGGAATCTACAGAGTAATATCCCAGCCTTGATGGCAACTTTTTATTATATCATACCAAATACAATATAAATATCATACTCTTTTAAAACTGTTTAATTAAATATATTTTTTTAGCTAGGTAAAGTCTAAGGTTTAGAGGAAATATCGCATTTAAATAAAAAAAAAAAATAATTTGATACCGATCTGTGCTCTATTTGTAGCCATTTATCCTTAGTTTTAATCCATATTTACTGAGTATTAATACAAGAATCCGTACTTAGTTACTATTGTAAATGGCTCTGAAGATGACCCAGCTGGGTTGAAACTTGTAAGCTAAACAAATAAATGAATTTGAGATTGAATATTATTGCCTTTTTAGTCTTTTACAATTTCCCACTTACCCAATTGGACAAATTATGAATGATTGTACAAATATCATTTGCTAAATAAAACATTTTTTTTTTCCATCTGTGAATTTGTCTCGTCTTATATTATAGCCAATCCCAAGCCTCGAATTTTTGCGCATATCTAATCTGCCCCTGCATTTTTACAGTGAACGGACTGCAGTAATTAAAATCGCCTTACCAATCGCTCCTAAACGAACTGAAAGATCCGTCCGGTTGTAAATACGACAACTGCTTTTGATAGGCGATATTCATGTGATCGAAAGCTTGCCTCTCGATCGTCCGATTCCTTTGCAAACTGAAACGCATATATAAAGTTGTGTACATCGTAGCGGCGAACGAAAATATATTTTGCTCAGCCGAATCCTAAAAAAAAAAAAAAAATCGATATTTCGACATTAAAAAATTTAAATAAAAAAATCGCTCATCGTTACAAACCATCGGCAATCCTAATAATGAAGTCGCATTCACCGGTATCGTAGGGAATACAGGTCCAACTACGTCTCCCACAATCGAAACCTGAGCCTTGTTCGAGCCGAACACGTACAATCTGTCGTATTCGTAAGGCACGACTGGGGTTTCTGTTAGGTTGATATGCATGTATTGGATTGCCAAACCTCTCGTGCTCAAATCTAGCAGCATGGATTGGTGCCTGTGTTGTGGTAAACCGTCGGCCTGTGTTTCAGAATGCGTACGTAAAAAATTAAAATTGATATACGACGTGTTGGTGATTTAAGTGAATCATTACCTCGACATGTAATTTCCTGGTTATTTCATCTTTCCCGATTAATGTGGAAGCATAAATGGTGACAAAGATGTCGCCTAATCTTGTTGGAACTATCGGAATGTATACTATAGAGACATCTTGCGCCTGAAATTGTTTTATAAGAGTTATAGAGGCTTTCAATTCATGTTTTTATCTTGAATATTAAAATGGAAAAGCAAAAATCTCTTCTACTTTCTCCTTTTACTTGCAATAATTGATCAAATATGATATCAAATGGTTAAAGTATATTCGAATAATGATGGAATTAATGTATAAAAGGGATAGTGTCATCTATGTTTCGATATTTACTGTGTTTTCGAGGATGTTAGATGTGATAGTGTGCAAATTTTTACTTAATTAATGCTGTAATTTAAAATTATTTTAAAAACAATAAAATAACAACTACATTATTACTTATACAGGGTTATTATTGTATAGCACTTTTTAAAAAAAGGGGAAAAAGATATACATGAGCAATGCCTATATACAAAAAATTACGGTTTTATGTGCATGTTGTAATTTTCCAAATTTTAGGGCCCAAAATGTAGTTAAAGACGGCCCACATCTGTGTTTACCATTTGTATACACATAAATCTGATAGGAAATGAATTTCAACCATCTGTAATCTGTAAGTAAACAGCGAAAAAATTAAATGCTAGGCATAGTGAATTCATTCAAAGCAGATGTTATTTACACAAGATTTAAACTGAGATTAAGACGTTAAGCACCATAATGCAACAAAGCAGTCAGGTGTTTTTTTTTATGATGTGCTTTTGCCATGAACTCGTGTATCACGTAAAACAGTAGTACATTTTAAAGGTTAAATTTGTTTTAAAATAAACTTATTATGTTTGCAATAAAACTAATGTATGATTGTTAACTTTATGTAGCGCGTTTCAAATCTATTACGCTGCCATTGCAAAACGCATGCATCCACTGCGGAATAGCCAAGTGCACACTAAATGTTATCCCAACGTTCAAAGTGTAGCGACGACCGATGGTTCACCGGTATGCTAAAATGAGTCAGGGCCGGACTCCAATAAAGAAAAATCATTTTCTCGGTACTCCGTGTACTTAGAACCGTAATTTTTTGTATATAGGCATTGCTCATGTATATCTTTTACCCCTCTTTTTAAAAAGTGCTATACAATAATAACCCTGTATAAAGATAAACAATCAAATATCATTATCAAATATTATATTGTTTGTCTTTATATATATGTAATAATGTATTTTGTCGTTTACAAAATTTTAATTTCTTAACCTAGTAATGAACGATTAAGATGTTTTTTTTTAATAATGTTAAATTAAAATGTCATCTTAACTACAAAGTTGGACACTGTCACTTCTTAACCTCATGGAAAAGTCAGTAAATGTCAAGATGTCGACGACTTAATTGTTTCAATAAAAAAAGACAAAAAAAATCCACTATTTCCGCATTTTTTACTGATATTTAAATATATTTTGGGTAAATAATAAGTTCCAACAATTACGACGAATAGTTAAAAGCCGTGAAATTACAACTGAATATCTTTATTGACATCTTTAACCGTATGCTTATGAATAATTGCCATGATAGCGTTTTAGAGTTTTAGCGCCCAACGTGGGGATCAATACAAATCTACACACTTTGACGCGAAAACGCAACTAAAATTCAACAAGGGGCACTAGAAGTGCCGGAACGTTATATTGAAATACAGCACACAATACGACAAAAAGAAAAGAAAATTAAATATTTAGGGATCACTATTTTCATTAGTTTTCTCTAAAACTTCAATATCTTCAGTTCTATTGCATGGATATTTATTTTTTCTTAGTCTCGTATTTCATGAACAGTTTTATTATACATTTCTTATAAAATTGTTTTTTTTTTCCCGTGACGTATACATAATAATTATACATAATTAAGTTTCAGTTTCGCTAAGATTATGAGAGAAATTTCAGAAATGTCTTTTATTCTATTTCTCTGAACTAGTTTGTATTTTGCAGTTTATGATCTTCTATTACGTCTACTCATTATTTTCTTTTTAACGATATCTTTAACCGTACTTAACTTTTCTTAATAAGTGCGAAGTACGTGTTTTAAAGTTTTAGCGCCCAATGTGGGATGATACAAAATGATAGACCAAGCACTTTGACAATTGAATATGATCGTGGAAAAGTAACTAAAATCCCACAGAGAACGCTAGGAGAGCCAAAATGTTATATTACTGAAATACAGAACAGAATAAACAAGAAAAAAAAAAGAACTTCAATATTGAAGTTTAGAGAAAAATAATAGAAATAATGAACCCTTTTTGTTTTATTCTCTGCTGTATTTCAGTAAAATAACATTATATAAAATATAATCAATAATACTAAACATATAATTGCATATTATGGAATATAACTAGAGATAATTTAAATTATTTCTTCTTGGTGGTAGTGAATTTTTTTGCAACTGCATTTTGAAAAACATCAGAAAATGTCACATAAATTTAAAGAAAAATAGTTATAACAAAATTTAGTATCTTTCTTTGGATTATACAGTGAGGTCGTAAATTGTCCCCCCCCTCCCCCCTCCCCTGATAACTTTTGAATGGTATGAGATAGAGCAATGAAAACAACAAACCAAGTGAAATTAGAGATAATTTGTGATTTTTGCCTATAGAGATTAAGCACATGGCTTCTGATGTAAAATAGAGGGCGTAGCTATCTTTAAAATTTTAAATAGGAAGTAATTTCATTTAGAAGCTCATTTGGAAGATATTTCTATTACTTTTATGGCAATGCAAACAGTTTTACGATTTTAGAAATTTTTATCAACTTATCCAAGATTAATAATTGGAGTACTTACGTTACTTTTTCGATAGCCCTCGTATTCGCTTTTTGGATATACTGTACAGAAACCTGTAATTACAGTAATCTGTAACATAGACACCCACGCACATGACACATACACTGACAGATAAGACACTTTTGCTAAATTTTGCAAAAACGTCATATTTTACAGCAATCGCTTCCTAAGTCACATAAAACCACAATATTTATACGAGGGCTATAGAAAAAGTAACGTAAGTACTCCAATTATTAATCTTGGATAAGTTGATGAAAATTTCGAAAATTCGTTAAAACTGTTTGCATTGCCATAAAGTAATAGAAATATCTCCAAATGAGCTTCTAAATGAAATTACTTCCTATTTAAATTTAAAGATAGCTACGCCGTCTATTTTACATCAGAAGCCATGTGCGTATCTCTATAGGTAAAAAATCACAAATAATCTCTAATTTCACTTGGTTTTTGTTTCATTGCTCTATCTCATACCATTCTAAAGTTATAAGGGGGGAGGAGAGGGGGGCATTTACGACCTCACTGTATTTATTCTTACAATTTAAAATAGCTTAAAATAAAAAAAAATTAAAATGAATTTTATAAAAAAAAAAAAAATAGACTTCAGTTGTAATGGTTCTCAAATTGATGAAATTATACTACAGCAAGACGGTAAATATATTTTATTATTTCATTTGATTAAGCTTTATTACCACTTATATTACCATAAAATAGAAAAACCCGATTATTAATATAGATGTTAAATGAAACAGGTCCAAGAGTCGAACCCTGTGGAATGCCCGATGAAGATGTTTAGCTATTTAAACGATAGCCAGTATAATTATATTTACCAGTATATAGATGAAGAATTGATGCTCTCTCGAACTGGTTCTAGGAACGTACGCCGTGACAACACCATCCTCTTCTACGTGCACGAACTTGTAATCCGGAGAGTCAGTCAGCACAACGGTGGCTTCGATGTTGTTCAGCATATAGTTGAAAACGCTGACACGGATCCCCACCTGCTCGCCCTGCTTGCACTCGTCAGGCATTTCAACGTTGATAAAGAACGGCAACACACCCATGTACTATATAGAAACGAAAACTAAGGTTAATATAACATATTTAAAAAAAAAAAATAATAATAATTTAATGAATCCTCATACTTCAATGGCTTTATTCAACATGCTGAATCCCACAGTTGGACTCATCGAAAAAGCGGAAACCACCCAATGCACCGGCCTGGCTGGAACCGGAATATTGAAGATGTACCGACCGTGAGGTCCGATATTGACATCCCTCCAAAGCCACACGTTGTCATACTGCCGTTCGATGCGATTGTATCGATGCTTTCTGAACAGCGCGAACTCTTTCGTGTTGTCATTTTCACAGCCGATTTCATCAGTGCCATCTTCACAGTCGAAGAAACCATCGCATTTCCTGTTTAAAGGGTAACATCTGCCGGTCATGCATTCGCCTTCTCCTAAGGTAGCGTTGCAATAAGTATGTCGCAGCGGCACTGGTATATCTGTGAAGACGACTAATCCGGCGTATTCGAAAGTCCTGTTCGCGTCGATGCCGAATGTGGAAGAGGGGAAGTAGACTAGTTCGTCTGGGTTGCCTTCGTGGGATAGCCAGTTGAATTTTAGTGTGCCGTTGGTTTGTTCGCCGAAATTAGACATTTTCGTGATTACCTAATAGATTGAAAATTGATTAAGAATGGTCGAAATAGCTTCGGTAAATTGATTTACCTTGGCGTAAGTCAGTTCGTTTCCGGCTTGCATCGTATACATGAGTTTATCGATGCCGGATAGGCCAACGTGAGCTCCTGGCTCTCCGTAAATAGCTACCTCGACCTTGTGCCCCGTCCTGGCTTTTCTGTTGTTGATGAATACTTTAAACTGAAATTCCAAATTGTAATATTGGTAATAATAACACAGTGCAACGACCAAAATGGGAATGGGATGTGACCAATTGCAAATGAAAGTTGACATTATCCATAACAAAACCTTGAAGGGTTTTTTTTTAGTTCAGTGCGAGATTTTTTTTACACGCATTTGAAGTTGTTGAGTTTGGAACGCTGTCTAACAAGGAAATATCATTGAAAATTTGATAAAATAATGCTTTTTTATTTTTATTATCCTGGAAAGTTGTGGTATCTTACTGTTTTTGGGGTCGAGGAATTCATTTTCGATATTTATTTTTACCTAAAATTGACGCTAGATGACGCTGTCATACAAATGGTGTTATTTCTTGTAAATTTTCAATAAAAAAACGGTGTATTTACTGCTTCACTGCTTTAGACATAATATTTGAACCCTTAAAGAATTTCTACAAAAAATAAGACAGCATTTGTAGATACTACGGAGGTTACATCTGGACTTGCTGGGTTTGGTATTGGAATAAACTCTGTATGTTGTTTAGGTAATTCTGCATATTTTGTACCAACATATACCATGCTTCCTCTATTACATCTGTTTCTTCCCTTTAATACTATTTAAACACACATAACACTGTGATTTAACGTGTTCACCTAAGAAGATATGAAAATGCAAAATAAAATTAATATATTTGATGTATAATACATGTTTTGTACATATATGATATAAAACAATTTAAAAAAAAAATTACCTGGATTGTACCATAACATTGGAACACCAAACTGCACTGACTTCCTTTTCTTTTGTGACCACTTAATTAAAGAACCATTGCAAGTTCTGCACACTTTTTCAGGTACTCAATCTACATTCTCAATAACCTCTACTCCAAAATACTGTAAATACAATTGTTTCATACTCTCATATTTTGGCACCAAATTTTTTTTGTCTATTATATTTTCCACAAACAACAATAATATTTCAAATGATGCAAACATTCATTCCGGCTATGCGCCATCTTCAGTGGTTGTTTTCTTACTAAATTATCTTGGTACGTTGTTGTCAGTATATATATTATACAGTGAGGTCGTAAATGCCCCCCCCCCCCATAACTTTTGAATGGTATGAGATAGAGCAATGAAACAAAAACCAAGTGAAATTAGAGATAATTTGTGATTTTTTGCCTATAGAGATATGCATATGGCTTCTGACGTAAAATAGAGGGCGTAGGTATCTTTAAAATTTTAAATAGGAAGTAATTTCATTTAGAAGCTCATTTGGAAGATATTTCTATTACTTTTATGGCAATGCAAACAGTTTTACCATTTTCGAAATTTTTATCAACTTATCCAAGATTAAAAATTGGAGTACTTACGTTACTTTTTCTATATCTAATTATCTCTAATTTCACTTGGTTTTTGTTTCATTGCTCTATCTCATACCATTCAAAAGTTATCAGGGGGGGGGGGGGGGGACCATTTACGACCTCACTGTAGATTGACAGGTAATATAATTGTGCGCTTGTGTATCTTTATGGTCTTGTTTTGAATTTGTGCGTTACTGAGTTTTATTGCCTTATTGTCTTGTTTTTTTGTAGAAATTCTTTAAGGGTTCAAATATTATGTCTAAAGCAGTGAAGCAGTAAATACACCGTTTTTTTATTGTAAATTTACAAGAAATAGCACCATTTGTATGACAGCGCCATCTAGCGTCAGTTTTAGGTAAAAATAAATATCGAAAATGAATTCCTCGACCCCAAAAACAGTAAGATACCACAACTTTCCAGGATAATAAAAATAAAAAAGCATTATTTTATCAAATTTTCAATGATCTTTCCTTGTTAGACAGCGTTCCAAACTCAACAACTTCAAATGCGTGTAAAAAAAAATCTTCATTCAAATAAATGAAAAAGAACGTGAAATTGAAATTCTAATGAAGATTGAGTTCGGTGACCGCGTTAGAACGGATGAAGAAATATGGGATTTCTTTAATTGAATTCGGCATTCAATAACACGATTTGCCGTTGGTAAAACTTTAAAAAGGTTTAAAACTAAACCGGAAATTTACTGGAAAGCAGACGACCAAGAGTCGCGACTAATAAAGTTATTGCTCAAGATATTGCTATCGCGTTAGAGGGATTTCCACACAAACTTCTACTGACATCCCTCGCACTGAACGATGATATAAGTTGACGATTAGTAGCCAGAATATTGAAACGCGAAAAATATCATTCATGTGACGAGTGCAAGAATTATTAGTCGGGCTTCTGACCAACGAATTTTGCGAAAGATTGTCTATACATTTTTTTTTGTGTTCATTTTTGTTGTTGTCAATAAAATATAAATTATTAGTTTTAAGTAAATATCTTTGTAGTCGTTAAACCTAGGGTTACTAAACCTTAATAGTTTAATATTAATGTACCTGTGGAATATGGGATTTGCATTTAATTAAATGTGAAAAGTTTTATTAAAATCAAAATAGTCTGATTAAAGATATTGGAATGGATGCATTTGTGTATAAATTTTTCGTATAATGCTTCGATCACTTGGAAACACTGATAATCCTTGGTAAAATGAAACGCTGCGTGAACTAATAGTGAATAAGATGAAAACTGAGAGGGATGTTCTGCAGTGAGGATGGGCAGATATTCGTAAAAAGTCGGAAAATAAACGAGAATAAAGATGTGTATGCAAGAAAATTTCACCAACACAATGTTATACCAATTCAATCTCAAATACAGAAAAATTGTTAAAAAGTTATTAAAAAATTTGTCCCTCAATTCACTTCTGCATAAAATGTAAACAAAAAAGGCCCTGCTATCCGCTCTAGTGGAACTCCATCATAAATGATACCTAAATGTTTAACTTTGACAGAATAAATAATAATAGGAAGATTTCTATAATACTAAGCAAGAAGTAGTTTACAAATACTTTAAAGTAGATTAAAATTTCATTTGTTATATCTGCTACGTTGGGGCTTGTTAGGTTAAACCGAATCTACAGATATAGAACTTTCTCCTAATATTGTTAGAAGTGGTAATAATGTACTTTATAGCCAATATTTGTTAATAAATAAAATGTAAATAGGAGAGGTCCTAATATCAATCCTGGGGGAACTCCTTCAACAATGATAATATTTTTCTACTTTTTCTAACTCAAACTAAACTAGCACCAACATACATTCTATCAGTTCCAATCAAATATACACCAATTGCTTCTAGTAGTGCCACATTAACCCAGTAGAGTCTAGTACCTACATATAAAATTATAAGCTGTCATTTAAAAATAGCAATCAATCCATTTCTGTTTAAAGTATAAACAAGAAAGGACTTAATATCAATCCTGGTGGAACTCTTTTATCAATGGTAACTGTTTTTTTACCTTTTCCAATGCAAAAATGATTCAAAGGTTTCAACGTCTAAGTAAGTGAAAATTATTTAAACTTCAATCGTTATATTTATTTCTTTTATTAGTCTTCCCAAACTAAATCGAATCCACACCTAAACAATTTCTTCCAAGCTAAACTAAACTAAACTAACACCAACATAAATTCTATCAGCTCAAACCAAGTCCGCCCCAATACAACGTCTTCTAACCCTACCACACTAACCCAGCAGAGTCTAGTATCAACAACACTACAGGCTGTCATTAAAAAAGCAATTTTTACATGTCAGTCAATTCATTTCTATATAAAATGTAAAGAGGGAGGGCCTAATATCGATCCTTGTGGAACTCTTTCATCAATGGTAACTGTTTATTTACCTTTTCCAATGCAAAAATGATTCAAAGATTTCAACGTCTAAGTAAGTAAAAATTATTTAAACTTCAATCGTTGTATTTATTTCTTTTATTAGTCTTCCCAAACTAAATCGAATCCACACCTAAACAATTTCTTCCAAGCTAAACTAAAGTAACACCAACATAAATTCTATCAGCTCAAACCAAGTCCACCCCAATGAAACGCCTTCTAACCCTACCACACTAACCCAGCAGAGTCTAGTATCAACAATACTACAGGCTGTCATTAAAAAAAAAAAAAAAAAAAAAAAACAAATGTTACAAGTCAGTCAATTCATTAAAGAGGGAGGACCTAATATCGATCCCTGTGGAACTCCCTTTCAATTTTTCCAATATAACCGATGAATCAATCAATAAATAAATATAGAAGAAAAACATGGATCCTTTATTTATACATAAATCTAAAAACGGACTCACCTTATTCCTGCTTAGGCCATCAACAGGGAAAGTTAAACTGTCGACAGTTACATCTCCATAACGACTGATATGCCAGACCACTACCGTGGAAACAGGTGCCATCTCCGAGCTTAAAGTAACAGCAATCGTCGAAACAAAATCTTCCATCACCTGATCACCAGTCACCAGGATATTTCCCTTCGATATCACTATGTAATTGTACTTCTCGATGATAAAATTACTTCGTACGTGCAAAATGATATATTCCCCGACCTAAAAATTTATTATTTTTGATCACAAATAGGCTAGAGTATATTTAAGTGAAATTTCTTTTACTTTAGGATCGGTAGTGCTAGTAGAGAGTTTAATTTGTTTGTTTTCTGGACTGAAATGAGCGTAGAGTACTAGATTCTCTTCGACAACTTGGGATCTTATATCTCTGAAGTTGGCGCGTACTCTGATTTCATCTGTTTATAAGAAAAAATGAGAAAACAACAACAAAAAGAAAGATTTGAGATCAAATCATGACTTACCGATTTCAGTAATGGCAGCGTAAGCATCTGGCGTGGTCGGTTTGAGATCTCGTTTCAAATCAATGATGTATTTCCATATGCCGGGGCTGTCGTCCAACATTCTCAAAGGTTTCGTCTGGATGGCTTGACGACTTTGCCCTCTGTTGCTCGCATCGACGACCAGTTGCATATGACTCTCTCTGAGTCTCTCCACAGGTATGGGTGAACCATCGTGGAATGAAGCAACAACCTGGAAATTTATTAAATTATATTAAAATATAAACAATAAAAGATGAAGTAGAAATTATGGATGAACAGATAATCATACAAAATATGAAGATTTAGAAAATGAAATAAAAGAATTAAAGGAAGAATTGAGAAGAAAGTGATGCAGAACGAAAAAAAAAGCAATTATGCAAGAAATTGAAAAACTAGAGATGGGAAGGATCCCAGTTTAAGGCATGAAAGAACGAGAGAGTTTAGTGATGCTTGGAATAACATTTTTACAGGAGAAATGGCAAGATTGGAATGATAATAAAGAAACGAGAAGAGGTCAAAATGATAAAATTAGAGACTTTTGATAATAAATTGGAAATAATGGTAGTGAAAAGCAAATTAAAAGATACAATAAAATACATAGACAATGATTTAACAGTGGAGGAACGATTTATTCAAACAAAAAATATTAACAGCGAACAAATTATGAATGGAATAAGGAGATAAAAGAAGTAAAAACAAAAAGCAAGCAGATAGTAAGCAGAATCGAAGAATTTTAGTTTCAATTTGCAGAAGAAACTTGAAAGTTAGAAGAATGTATAGAATTTGATCAAAAGGACAGATTTTATAAAGACAGATGCATTTCGTGAAATGGAAAACTAAAAACTAGATTGATTATCTGTTAAGTTTTATTTGTAAAAATTGTCTTTCTCAAGATACATCTTATTGTTAGACAAGTTTTATGCCTTATGTAAACGTAGGTTAATTTAGCACTTTATTTATTTATTGCATTGATTTTAGATTAGATGTTGTTATGCCATATTTATTATTGTTTTCTTTTTGAAATTGAATTTAATTGACTTTGACCAACTTTGCGGTAACTTATTCCTTTTATCTGCAAACTTAGTGTCATTGGGCTATCAGCATTTCATTATTAATTTTGTATGCTTCAGTATTTTATCCGAGCATTGGCGCCCATTTACTGAGTTTTAAACTTACACCCCAAGATAACCCACTCTCATCTCCATTGAGGTGCGCCGTCAGCATATTGCTCTTGTTACAGCTGATATACCGTCACCGAGAATTTAGTACCGCTTGCCGCAGCTGTTGAGCGAAGAATTACCATTTCGAATCGGTTGCATTTAGGTTTGGTATTCAAGATTTTCGGTAATTTTAGCTTACAGTTTGCGGCACTAGCACATGATAATGCGATCCAGGCAAATAGAATTTATAGAAAAATGTTGAGTACATTTTACGAATTAAAAGAGGGATTTTATGTATTTTCTTTTGTGAAACTTGGTTTAATTAAAACTAAAAGAATTATGATACAAAATGTTTAGAGCTTTAATATTCTCCGATCTGCTGTATTTGGATTTTAACACTAATTTTTTTTAAATAATTTTTCTTTTTATAATTACATTTTTTTTTATATGGCGTTTTGTTAAATATTATTGAAACCAACTAAAATATGAATCGCGAATGTAAAAATTAAAGTTGCAAAAAATATATGAAATAAAAATTATGAAAACAATTTTTTTTTTGATAAAGTACAATCTAAAAAAAGTCAAAGCTCTTCATAGCTCTTCCAAACACCTTATTTATACAAAATAACACTAAATAAGAGTTAAATCAAACTTACATATATCGTATACGGCATCCCTGGTTTAAAGACTTGCGGTGAACCCCCTAAAAATGACAATTTGATCGAAGAATTCGAAATCCTGGCTGTGGAATGTCCCTCGATTACTTCATCCAAGTATCGATCGCCAACTGTTGCCGTTACCAGAATTTCCACGTTGTCTAGAGGCGGAGCCAATCGTTTCAGTTCCTCCATGGGGTATTTGAAATGGTACACTCCGTAGAACTGAAACGAAAGCGATCTTCAAGTAGTAATGTCTTTGCGATACGGTTGAGGTGTGAACTTACAAATTTCAAGCTAGGTATGCCGGTGTAGAAGTGCTCGGGAATATTGAACCAATAGGGAAATTCCTCATCCTACGAAGCAAAAAATAAATCTACTAATGAAATGTGTGTGCGTGCGGATTATATAACACTACATATTAAGTGGTTTAAGCAGGGATTGAAAGGGTTCGAAAAATAGTTGTTTCAAACTGTAACACATCGATTTTGATTGAAGCCATTAGAAGAACAGAAATGATGCCATTATTATAACGGTTATGAATCGGTTCTATATTAATTTTTATATCGGCAGTTTTTTGTTCTATATCAGTTTTATTTCTCATAGTAATAAGTTTTGTTGTTTATTAAGTTACGGAAAAGTACTCTTTTTGTATTAATTTGATAATGATTGCCAAGGTAAATGAGACTTAATTTGTCCTACTATGTAGAATTGGGAGGGTTAATGATTCACATTGTGAATGTGGTGGGGTAGATACAGACGGTTTTTTATTTGAATGTCCACTCACAGATGAGTGGCGATCGCGTACGGCAGTTAGGGCATTAGCTAAGGGGTTAACTTGGTCGTGACTCAAAAGAGAGATAGTGAGATTTAGTGAGATGCTGCTAAAGAATTAGATAGGTTACGGTATGATATTTAGATAGCTAGTAGGGTAGTACGTATTTATATATGAATATTTTATAGGCTTTAGTGGTCTGAATTTTGTTAAATTATAGTTTTTAGCATAGTTGGGGTGTATATAAATATTAAAAATATGAATCTTTAATTTTAGTTACTATTGGTTAGAATAATTGAGGGATCCAATTAGGTTGCGTCAGATAAGATAGAATGTTTAGGAGAAATAAAAATCATTCTCAGCTCATATTTTTAGGTTCTGGTAATTTTTGCATATTTTGTTATTTACTATGATTGCATTACATTATTTTTTGAAAATATCAAACTGTGAGGCCAATAAATAAATGGGTTATAGGGGAAAAAGAGATAGACTCCTGGAAGGTTTGTACAAAGTATCTAAATATAAAAAATCTATTATACACTCTACTTTCAACATTATATATATATATCTTTCGATTTGATCACTTTTGCTAACATTCCTGTTGTCTTGCTTCTCTTTGCTATTCTCTTATCTATTTCTTTTTCTTCATCTCCTCTATTAGTTAGTGTAACGTCCAAGTATTCCTTTTGCTCCACCTTTTCTATTGTATAGCTTCTATTTCCACAGCATTTTATTCTCATGTTTGCTTTGTCCATGTCTTTCATGACCATTCCCAACCCATATTTTATTTTCTTCCAGTAACTTGAATGCATGTTGTAGTTCTTTTCTGGATCTTGCCATGAGTACCATATCGTCCGCATATGACACTGGTGTTTGTAGCCATATATTAAACCTTTGGTGTTTAATCCGCTTTCCCTTGGGATGATTTCTTGGACTAGGTTGAAGAGCGTTGTGGATAATAGATCTCCTTGTCGTAATTCTTTTTTTTACCGCGAGCTCTCTCGATAATCCCCCTCCAGTGCTACCTTATTCTGTGTGCTCTTCATTGTTATTTCTTCTCAGTTTTTTTTTTGGTATTCGGAGTTTTTCCAATGCATCGTATAACTTGCTTCTTTTGATGGTGTCGTATTCTTGCTTATAATCTATGAACAGCACGTGCAAGCTTAGATTTTGTTCGTAAGCATTCTATTGCAATTGTTTTATGATAAGAATTTGGTCTATGGTCGATCTTCCTGCTTTGAATCTTCCCTGGTATTCTCCTACATTTTCATGATGATACTTATCCAGTCGGCTTTTGATTATTTTCGCTAAGACTTTATATGTTACATCCAAGAGAGCTATCTCGCGATAATTCATACACTTTTCTTTGTTTCTCTTTTTATGCACAGGTATTATTAATGCTTTATTCCAATTTCCAGGTATTTTTTCTTCTTTCCATAATTGTATTCTCAGTCTCAGTCTCCATATTCTTTCAATTACGCCTTCACCTCCTCGTTTTAGCATTTCCGCAGAGATATTCTCCCCTGAAGATTTATTGTTTTTTAAGCAATCTATCCAGTTCGCCACCTCTTCTATTGTTGGTATCTTCAAGGCTGTCTCCTCCTCTTCATCTTCCTGTTCTTCTTCTAATTCATTTTCGCTTTCACTCATTACTTTATCATCATTGTTTAACAATTCTTCAAAGTACTGCGCGAACCTATTGAGTTTTCCTTCCTTACTTCCTACTAAATGCCTCTCGCTATTTTTCAGATAGTATGATGACATTTGATACTGTCCCTTGCCTCTCTTTATTTCCTGGTAGAAACTCCTTAGTTCTTTGTTTTTGTATGATTCTTCTAATTCCTTCAATTCCTTTTCTAATTGATTTCGTTTTGCCCTTCTACAAACTTTCTTCGCCATTCGTCTTGCTTGATAGTATTCCTCGTTTCTTTTCTTCATTTCTACCTACCATTGCTTTTATCCTAGTGCTGTTTCTGTATTCTAGTACCTTCTTACAGTGTCCGTAAAACCACTCATTTTTTCTTTTCCTCTCAGCATATCCCAGTACTCTTTCCGCCTCTTCTTTTATTCCCACTTCTAACTGTGACCATTCTACCTGCACTTGTTCCTCGTATGGTCTTGCTTCTAGTTCTTTTGTTGAAAGTGTCTTTCTACGGCAGCGTCATTCAGTTTCCCCACATCATATTTACTCTGTTCTTTTTTTATTTGTTTATTTCTAGCTGGTCTTGTTTCCCTGGGGTAATCACTAGGATATGGTCACTATCAGCATCTGCTCCTCTATAGCTTCGGACATCTGTTATATTTTTCGTATGTTTCTTTTCAATCAGCACGTGGTCAATTTGATTCTTTGTTACTCCATTCGGTGCTATCCAAGTCTGTTTGTGTATATTTTCATATTATTTTCTAGAGCAAATTCTCTGAGTTTTTTACCATTATCATTACTGACTTTGTGCCGGCTTTTCCCTCCAGTTATATTTCTATATAATAATAATAATAATAATAATAATAATAATAATAATAATAATAATATATGGCTTTATTACCACTAAATGGTTGTTTTACAATGACAAAAAGAAAAAAGAAGCAATTAAGGTAAATCTCAGGACGAGATTCAGAGTTATCTGCTACTAGCCCTGCTAATATATTCATAAAATATGTTTATCAATGCCTAATACCTAATTAAAAAAAAAAGAAAAATCATATACAACAAATATGTTCGTACGCTCAGCATTTGAAAAAATACTTAACAGTTATTCAACAAATTCCTACAATTTTTGCCTAAAAAAATAATACTGATCTTGAAATAGGGCCTTCCGCACACGAGATCTAAAGGCAGAGACATTTAATAGTTTAAGATCTTTAAGAATAGAATTGTATTTACTATAAATATTGTAGGAGTAAGAACGCTTAAACAGAGATGTCCTGAAGATGGGAGGGGATATCAAGCCCCTAAATCTCGTGGTAATAGCGTGAATGTCGGTCCTAAATCTAATTTTTAAATACAAATATGGCGGCGACTTATACAACACGATTTTATGAAATAACATTAACATTTTCAATTCGTGTCTATTCCTCATATTTAACCAGCCAACATCTTTCAACTTATGCGATATATGTTGAAACTTTCTAGCTCCATATATATAACGCAGACGTGAATTTTGGATCCTCTGAATACGATTGCACGTAATACTGTCTATAGCTGCAGGGTAAATAGTAGAGCAGTAAGTAAACTGTGACAGCACCAATGCTTCACATAGTTTGGACTTGACATGAATAGGTAAGGAGGATCTATGTGGATAAAGTTTCCTTAAATTCATATAGGCACGTTTAATGTATTTGGTTATTTGATCATGAAATCTAAAAGAGTTATCCATAGACAAACCCAAATTATTTGCAGTTTGTACAATTGGTAACTGTAGGCCACAAACAACCACATGGTTTTCGAGTTCTTTACAAGTTTTAGATTTTCCGAACAATAATACTTTAGATTTCGAGGGATTTAAATGTAAGTCAAATTTAGAGGAAATCTCACTTAGGGATTCTAGATCAGTATTAATACTATGCAATGCATTACGCCAATTCGCTGGCTCAAAAGACAAATATAATTGCGTGTCATCAGCATAAATATGGTTGCGACAAAAGTTCAGCTGGTTAATAAAAGAAGACGTATATATTGAAAAGAGAAGAGGTCCCAAAACAGAACCCTGGGGTACACCAGTAGAAATGCATCGAGGCAGCGATACAGTACTGTTTAAAACGACACTCTGCCGACGATCAGATAAATAACTTTCTATAAGCTGGACTGATGCGACACTTAAACCTAAGCTATTTAAAAGAGGACAAAGTGTTGCATGACAAACCGTGTCAAACGCCTTAGAATAGTCTAGAAGTACCAAAGCTGTTACTAAAGCGTTATCAGTTGATTCAATGATATCATCTGTCACACCTAGTAGTGCCGTTTCACAACTGTAACCCTTTCTGAAACCAGATTGGGTTTGTGGAAGTATATTATTTCTACTAACAAAATCATTCAATTGCAAAAAAATAACTTTTTCAAACATTTTAGAGATCATCGGCAAAATGCTAATGGGTCTTAAATCATTTAAATTACAAGGATTTTTTTATTTTTGGTAAAGGTTTAACCAGAGAATGTTTCCACAAAATGGGCACAGTTGATCTTTCTATACAACAATTAATAATGTGAGTTATGTAAGATATGACATACGAATAACACAATTTAATCATTGATATATTGATTTGATCAACACCTCAATCAATACCTTGAACAATACTAGCAATTAATACTGGATCAACGAAAGAAAACGCAAAAGGATTATTATTATTATTATTATTATTATTATTATTATTTTCAAATATGATACTATGATTATTACTACTGGGAAGTTTATTAATAAAGTAATCATTAAGCATATTAACATCCAAAAAACAGTCGGGTATAGCACTGTCGCGTTGATTATTTAAGTTTAAGTTTGAGAATTGTTTCCATAAAAATTTGGTAGATTTGTTATTTGAAATATATTGAAAGTAAGCCTGTTTTTCATGCTGCATGAGTTTTGTAATAGTCCCAGTGAGCAGGTGTAGGCGATTTACGAAATTTAAATTTGGCTTTATCTCTCAATTGAAACAATAACTTTAAATTATCAGTTAGCCAAGGAATACGCTTCTTTGTAAAACCGTTTAGTTACGATTGGTGAGTGCCTATCAAACAAATCTAGTATACATTGATTAAGAAAATCAACCTTATCATTAACATCATCCATAGAAAACATGAAATGAAAAGGAATTAAATGTAAATCGTATTCAAATTTGACAAAATCAATTCTTTTAAACTCCCTATATGAATGAAATATAGGTTCTATCTTAGGTACAGAACGAAAAGTATCGCAAAATACTGCATCGTGATTAGAAAAATTACAAGGTATAATTCCGGAATTAAAAATTTCAACAACATCAGTACAAAGAATGATATCCATTTTGCTCCTGTTCGACTTTCGCATTCATTTTATATAGCATTTTGGTATCTTATTTACGATTTCATCCAATTCTTCATAAAACTTTGTTTGAGTATCTTCATCCACTTCTCCAATGTACAACATGTAATTCTGTTACAAAAAATTATACCGATAGATCATTCAAAATAACCGAATACAGAATCGAAAATAACCGATGTACAACCAAAAAGAAACCCAGATATTAACACTAATAAAAATCGATATCGTCATGAATTTCAGATCTAAATAACTGTTATGAAAAATGACTGTTCTTCATGACTGTTTTGACAGCCGAAATCGTCATAACCACCTTCAATCCCTGGTTTGAACAATAATTTTTTCAACGATGCAAAACCATTGTAAACGAGCAAATCTGACTTACGAATTTGAAGTACAACTCTTTAATGATAGGATTGTATCGCCCGTAATCTTCATGCCGATCATACGAACTCTGCGGGTCGTAGTAATCCCTATCCGAGTGGTGTCTATCCCTCTGCATAGGCTGAACCTGTCTAATTTGCGCTCGTAAAGTTAAATTTCCTCGTACAGGAGCACCGCTGGTGTAGTTTGCCATTACGGTACCGTGGATATATTCATCGTCGGAGAAGAAAAACGCTGGCATTGTCACGTTTACCTGAAAGAGTTATTTTTTTGTTTTTTAAAATAATCGATTAATAGAAATTTCACGCAAATCACCTCGAAACGTGTTTGGTAATATTCCTCGACCAGGAAACTGGACTCTTCGATTTGTCCTTGCGCTACGACTCTAATCTTCCATTCGCCAAATACTGGTTGATCCGAAAGGGGATATGATAAACTCACCGTACCTAAATTCGACTGTCTAGAGAGCCATCGTTTAACTATTAAGCCTCTCGGATCTAACATATACACGTCTATTATATTTGAGAAAGCTTTTAATTCAGTATTTATCGGTATGGTCCTAAATCTCACTGAAAAAGAATTGATAGAATCGTGTCGTTGCAATTTAGCACAATGGGTTGGTTTTAAAAGAATACAGGGTATTCCACGTAACTGGTTCATTAAAAGTTTATGATGTTCTATTATTTACTTATATTTGAGATTTTCGCAACAGTATCTGTTCGATTGGAACTACAAATGCAAAATACCTTAACCAAAATATCACTTCCGGTTGACCGGAAATGGATGTCAACTTTGTTATTTTAAATAGAATGATATAATTTTTTATTCATTTTTGGATTCTACAACTATAAATACGTCAGTTTTTATTAGCTATTCCTATAGCTACATGTTGCCGTTTTTTGAGTTATTTAAGTTTTTCCTTTTTTTTTTAGTCATAATCATTGCATCATTGAGAAATTAATATCTTGGTTAATAGTGCAAGTAGAGACTTCAAATTTGCTATGTTATGAATGTAGATATTACTCTAAGAAACGGTAAGCACACTTTACATTCTAACACACAGGGTGTTCAAAACTGAGGAACAAAGTGACATATTTTCAAACGCAGAAAATTCATTTTTTTTTAAATAGAACACCCTGTATTTTAATTCGGAATTAGGAAGTAAACATCATTCCCTATCGCTTTATATGAGCATTCCCTATACCTATATTGTACAGATTTTGAGATATGAGCGACTTTTTGTTAAGTATTCTTTTTTTTTTTAATAGAACATCCTGTATTTTAATTCGGAATTAAGAAGTAAATATCATCTCCTATCACTTCATATCAGCATTCCCTATACCTATTTATAATAGATTTTGAGATATGAACGACTTTTTGTTAAACAGACTAAGTCCTAAGCCCTATCTTTGCGTGTTTGTAGCTGGCTCTGAATGGGATTAATGTCAAATTCATTCACTAACCAAAAGTGTTTATGTATATCATTGTAATTACACTTTCGTACAACGCAATATTAATAGAAATGACTATTCGAACAGACATTCTTGTATGATTATTCAAAAATAATACATGAATTTGACGTGAATCCATTTCAGAGCCAGCTAAAAACATTTAAAGATAGGGCTACTTAGTCTGTTTAACAAAAAGTCGTTCATATCTCAAAATCTATTAAAAATAGGTATAGGGAAAGCTGATATAAAATGATGCAGGATGATATTTACTTTCTAATTTCGAATTAAAATACAGGGTGTTCTATTTAAAAAAATTGAGTTTTCTGCATTTGAAAATATGTCACTTTGTTCCTCAGTTTTGAACACCCTGTATGTTAGAATGTAAAGTGTGCTTACCGTTTCTTAGCGTTATATCTACATTCATAACATAGCAAATTTGGAGTCTCTACTTGCAGTATTAACCGAGATATTAATTTCTCAATGATGCAATGATTATGACTAAAAAAAAGGAATAACTGAAATAACTCAAAAACGGCAACATGTAGCTATAGAAATAGCTAATAAAAACTGACGTATTTATAGTTGTAGAATCCAAAAATGAATAAAAAATTATATCATTCTATTTAAAATAACAAAGTTGACATCCATTTCCGGTCAACCGGAAGTGATATTTTGGTTAAGGTATTTTGCATTTATAGTTCCAATCGAACAGATACTGTTGCCAAAATCTCAAATATAAGTAAATAATAGAACATCATAAACTTTTAATGAACCAGTTACGTGGAATACCCTGTATTTGAGTTGAAAGTTTTTAAGTTAAGCAAATACAAAATTAACTTTTTGGAAAATATTGATAATCTCAACATCTACATTATGCAAAAATATTTACGTGTTGCGGTGTCAAAAATATGTCATTTTTACATGGCTCTTTTAAAACCAAACCACTGGATCAACGACAGAGCATTTACCTATATCATTTTGTTTATATATCGGCTTATCTAATTGAATGAGGATAGTCAGGGACCTTTGGGAAAACGTCAACGCAGTTTCGTTAATGAAAGCAGCCCCGCCCAAAACATTCTCGTACAATCCTTCGATCCTCAATTTGTACTTTCCAGGGGCACTCGTGTATGGAACCTAAAAAAATGTATTAATTCGCGTGTGTTAGGGCAGAGTTCGACCCAGTTATGTCAGATGATAGGAGATTAATTAATGAAGTTGTGTGTGTGTAATGGATGCCAAGTTAACTTGCTGGATACAATTTTGGTAGGCAACAATAAACACTCACAAACAAAGTCACCCAACTGGTCACCTCAGATTTTGATAAAATTTTGCAGGCATGTATAAAGCAGTGAAAAATAATCGACTTATGTGTTATAACTAGAGACCGGATTATATCCAAAGTGCATATATTTTATTTTTTGCATATCTTTAATTATAGTCTATATGTAGATGTATTATACTAATTGAAATTAATTAGCGCTAATTAGTGATTGCATATATTGCATATTTAGGCATTTCTATGTATATTTTTACAAAAGTTGCATATATTGCATATTTAAGCTTTTTCTTATCCTTTCTATTAGTAAAAATTCCTACTAATTCCTAATATAGATCGACAATCAACAATTCGCAGAACGATAAATCTTTTACATTGATTTCTCTAATACTTTTTTCCAAGAACTGCACGTGTTTAATTTCGCCTAGCAGAAGGGATGTGGTAAATACGTTTTATTATTATTAATTACCAAATAAACTATTCATTCATTGAATATCTTTGAGCGAAACAGCATGTAATTGTGTTGTACGTTTTTAAATACTGTGCGTACATACAATGAGTATAGCGAACAAAATTTCTCTATGGATTAAGCCATATCCTGAACTGGTAAAGGATGAAGACAAAATATTTTGTGGAGCCTGCAATAAACTGGTAAGTTTAATTTTACTAAAAGCGTTACAATTGTTTTTAAATTCTTTAACTTTTGATCTAAAATGACAATTGTTGTTGTAGGTGTCTTCTAAGAGAAAATACCTGTTTGATCAACACGCTGAAACTCTATCACATATTGGAAAATGTGAAAAACTAAAGCGATCCGCATGTGTGCAGCAATCTATACGTCAATGTGTAGTATCAACGTCACGAAACTCAGAACAAGAAGAATATAATACGGATCTGTGTAACGCATTAATTTCGTCTAACATACCATTAGCACAGATTAAACAATGTTAATTGAAATCATTTCTGCAAAAATATTGCAAACATAATATACCTGACGAAAGTACCTTACGAAAAAATTATGTCACATCTTGTTACCAACAAACAATAGCAGAAATTCAACAATTGGTAGGGAATAATTTTATTTATATCATGGTAGATGAAAGTACGGATAAGTGTGGCCGTTATATTGCCCATTTGTTAATAGGAATTCTTCATGAAGATATTGTAGGTAAATCATATTTAATTTATTGTAAAGAACTTCAAAAAACAAATAATGTGACAATTGCCCAATTCGTTCAAGAAGGTTTATCAAAATTCTTTTTACCTGGAAGTATACCTTGTGAAAAAAATTTACTAATGTTGTCCGACCTTGCACCATACATGATAAAAGCCGCGCAAAATTTAAATTTTTTTTATAGTAACATTATTCATACCACTTGTTTAGCTCATGGGTTCAATTGTGTAGCCGAAGACATTAGGAATCAATTCCCTTTGATTAATGATTTAATTGGCACTGTTAAAAAACGATTTTTAAAAGCACCTTTACGAATCCAATTTTATAAGGAGCGACTTCCCGGTGTTAAGTTGCCTCCTGAACCGATTATTACGAGATGGGGTACATGATTAGAGGCTGCAATTCTTTTCGCTGATGATATTTTGAAGGAATAAAAATGTAATTCTTGAAATCACTGCTGACTGCATTGCTCTAGAAAGCTGTAAAAAGATAGTAACATCAACAGAACTGCTAGAAAACCTTTCTAAATTAAGTCAAATTATAGCTTTGTTTCAAGTTCCATTGTAAACTAGAAACGCAAGGGATGTCGCTCTCGGAATCAGTCGAAATAGTAGACGAATTTGATATGCTATGTAAGAAGGTTAAGGGACCAATAGGTAATTCTATATACGATAAATTTAAAAAAGTGATAAATAAAATGCGGAGTATTTGAAATTGAAGAAAGTTAAGAAAATTTTGGAAGGTGAAACAGTAAACGATTTCGACTTTAATTTTAGTTTAGAATGTATTGCAAAGTTAAAAAATGCACCAATTACATCTGTGGATGTTGAAAGAAGCTTTTCTATTTCGAAACATATGTATTCTGATAGAAGACAAAATTTTCTTTTACACAATTTTGAAAAACATTCAATTATAAATTCTTTTAGAAATATGTTGCGAAAAAATTTCGTGCAATAAAGTTAATGTTTAAATTTCTGCTCTTATTTATTTTATGTAAAAATTTTGCATATTGTCGCAATTTTTTTTTGCATATACGCCCCAGGTTTATGCATATTTTCTCAAAAATCGATGCATATATATGCGCATATATTCCAGTTTTTCTTTGCATATAATCCGGTCTCTAGTTATAACAATAACTCAATATAGATTAAATTTAGTATGTGTATGATAAAATCGCAATAATATTCAATAAACATATTACCTTCATTAACAGCGTTTCTGGTATATTTATCTTGAAATTCTCATGGTGTGACACTACTTCGACACCATCCCTTTGTATCGACGCCCTCACAGTTATGGGGTGCTTCTCTTTCAAAATCACCACGAAGACCTTATACAACTGTCCTGGTCGCACCATTTTCGATGCAACGACGAAATACGTTCTAAAAATGTCGTTATTATACTATTTTGCATCTTTACCACAACTTGTATACGAATATAAGATGACTCAAACGGTTACAATATAAGAATTAGGTTTCGAGCGACAATAATTGTTATTTTTATGTCAGAAAAATCCTATTGGCTGCGCCAATTAAGATTTCTTTTCCTAAGAGAACACTAATTTAATCTACTTACGATTCCTTGATGACCGAAGTATATTGGGGGTCACCGTAGTAGTTTCTATCGTCGTATGGATACCTGTTGTCGTAACCAGGATCTGGGGTGGGCCCAAAAGGGTCGTAATGACCATCTTGCCCGTACGGTCGAACGCTGGAGGCGTAGGGATTGTTGTAATTGCTGTCTAAGGGGTTGGTGCTGAGGGGTGAAACGTTGGGCGGCCGATTTTGGTCTTGGGGGTTAACTGTCGCGCAGTAGGCGAATATTAGGAGGACGGAGTCCGCCCACCTCCTGTACCACATGCCAAAAAATCTATAAAAAAAAAAATGATTTGATTTAAATTCATTCATTGCTACAGCATTTAAAATATTATGATGATAATGGTATTACCAATATTGTTCGTTTAATTGAATCACTTACTAATAGGAAATATCAATAAACTTCAGTCTCACAAATTCTTTAATCATCAAAAACACACACATACTGTAAAATGACTTATAGTATAGCAGTATAGTTTTAGGGACCTTAAAAGAATATAATATCTGAGAAAAACCGCAAAAACTAGCAACATTAATCGGCTATAATTCTTGTCACTTTAAATTATTCAAGACAATTTCAATAAAACCCATTTTTATTAGTTATTGTGTTATAGTTTCCACATTAAGAAAACAAAAACTGACGAAATATAGTATACAATGAAGTTATAATTCTGTCCAGCATAATCATAAACTTAATGGAATGGGGAGATACATATTTAAACTCCATCTTCAAATCGTAAATAAAACACAAAAGTCAAAAGAGTATAAAATTTATTGTATTGACCATTACAATATTGTTTCACCACACAGTGGCTTCATCAGGTGGACGAAATTAAGTAATAAAATATAATATGACACACTATTTATAACTTTAACCTAATAGGAGTGGGTAGTAATAAAAATTTTAACAGAAGAAGATGAATTAACAGAAGTTAAATTGATAAAACGGACAAAAAATTTAAAATTAAAGTTGGCATTGTCTATAAGACAGTTGGGGGATGGAGTAGTTTCTTATTAGAAAGAAGTTTATTAATTTTAGCTTTAAGTATTAAGTATTTTTTTATGTACTATAGGTTTAACTTTTAAATGGACAAAATCATACAAAAAATCAAACTCCAACAACTTAGAAAGTCTAAACGACAACTCAGCGTGCGATACCTTGACATATGCAGACAGGACATCCCTAATGTCTACGTTTCATACAAAACTGATAATATATTTGCATGTATTAAAGAATAACAAGGACAAAACAGATATATAAAATTTGCTCTGGTGTCTATATAGATTAACTTGGGAGTGGTAAATTGTACATGAGGACAGACAGGTTAGACTTTTTATTAAGGCGTATTTCCGTACATTACTTAAAGTTAATAGCATAAAAAGACAGAATCATACGTAATATAATAATTTTTGATATTTTTGCATTTCTAGAAAGTAAGAATTTAGACTATTTGAATGTTTAGAAATTATAGATTATAGTAGTTCAGGTTTTAGGGCTTAAGAAAAAAGGATTTTTTATTACTCCCCACTTTTAGGTTAAAGTTATAAATAGTGTGTCATATTATATTTTGTTTTGTTAATTTCATCTACCTGATGTAACCACTGTGTGGTGAAACAATATTGTAGTGGTCAATTCAATATATTTTATACTCTTTTGAGTTTTATGTTTTATTTACGATAATCATAAACGTTTTACAGTTATCTGCAATATATTTTCCAACTGTTTACCATTAAAGCAATTTGATGAAGAGCCAAGTAAAATTAGCTTATAATATCGTTAATTTTAAAGCACCATAGTCGGTTTACACTATAAAAAAGTATTTCTATCCGTTTCGCAAGTAATGCATTCCTATACTATTGTAGTTTAACATCTAAATATTTTTTCTTCTAAGCAGTGCACGATTCAGAGTTGGTTACAAAGAAATCTCCACACAGCTGTTGATATCGCTAGCACTACTTAAAATTAATGACTAGTATCTTCTTTTGAAACGTTTGGTCAAGCACGCATATTCAATCAACAATCAAATGTTAATTAAACTAGAATATAAAATCCTATGTATTTATTTTCAATTATATGCTGATTTTGATTGTGCTATAGAGGTCATTAATTGTTTTTATAACTTTTGAATATTATTGGAATTGCAATGGTAGTATTACGTCAGATATGAATGAAATTAATGTATTTGGTAATTACTTATCTATTATAATTATACAGGGTGTATCAATTAAAGAAGTAAATTTGTGCTTGGGGTGTTTAACTCACGATATATTAAAGCACAAACCCACCAAACCGGATTTCATAATTAAAGAATAAAAAAAAGTAAAAATTTAGAGCCAAAATTCTTTAGTCCGGGCTGATGCAAGAAACGTCATGTTAGCACCCGCTAAACGTGGTATTATGTATAAATACATTGCAATCATTTAGTATTATTCTTAATGGTATGCCGTAAGTTCATTTAACGTCATTCTAAATAAATAAAGGCCAAACAGCAAACCGAGGCATTTTAAATTTCTTCTTTTATAAAATAAACATTCCTTTATTTGTTAAGAGCATTCTACATAAGTTTACAAAGTATTATTTTTAATATCCTGATAAGACGTTCGAGTTCACCCGGATATGCGACTTCAGTAGTTACAAAAAACCTAAATATTTTTCTTTTGCTTTGTCGAATCGAGAGTTAGTTGTTAATAAACGGTACCACATGAATCTGAGTTATTTCTTTTGATTTACTTTAATCATATAACGCAAAATGAATTGAATCGAATTACACAGAAATAAATGTAGATACAGAAAACTTGCAAACACGCCTTTTTACTAATGATGTCGCGCGAAAATGAATCTATACATTCCGCGCTTTTTGCCGATGCATCAAGCTCGATTTTCTTTATATGAAATCATGATGGTCCTGAAAAGGATCGTTTTTTCGAGACGGGAAGAATTTAAATAAAATGTTCGAAATGGCTTGCCTCCAAGCGGCGATCCACACAAACTAACAGCGGTAATGGCTGAATGATTGCGGTATGTGGGGGTATACTCGGGACAGTATTTAGGTTGGGCACAGGTGCGGCTCTAGCCCACGGCATTTACAATATATATTTTTTTCTCGTTAATGGTTACAGATAGACTCCCTGTGCATTAAGACTTTTTGATTGTATATGATTACAGCTGCTACATATTATTATATTTACCTCTATATCTGATACACCCTGTATATACATTATAATTACTTATCTACAGATGTTGAAAACAGAATTTTGATTAAATTTGCTGCTTTTAATTCCATTGATTGCACTATTAATTAGTACAGCGGTTGACTATTCAATGTTTTATGTTCCTACGACTTGTCATGAAGTATTTAGAGTTATTCACAGTTTAACTAATAAAAAATCTACTGGTCTAATTATTATATTAGAATTATCTGTGCGTGTGCTATCAATGAATCTGTGATGCAAGGTAAATTTCCAACTGCTCTCAAATCAGCAGCGATCTCTCTATTACATAAAAAAGGTGATCCCACAAATATTGAAAATTATCGCCCATAATTTCACTTCTAAGTGTATTTTCTAAAATTTTTGAGAAAATAATCTCTAACAGAATTCTATTCTTATCTTGACAAATATTACTTAATTTCTATAGTCAGTATGGTTATGGCCTGGGCATTCTACAGAAACTGCTTTAGGTGACTGCATTCAACATATTTATGACCAAATAGATGTCAGTAGATTTGTAGTTTGTATTTTATTTGATCTAGTTTTGGATCATTGTGGTCATATGTGTCCGAAAATTTGAACAAATTAGGTATTCGTGGTATTTTAAATCAATGGATAGTCTCTTTTTTGAGCGATAGAAAGATAAAAATTGTAAAACATAACAATGTAAAGTCTGAATCATACCCGGTCCATGTAGGTACACCGCAAGGTAGTGTAATGAGACCTTTGATTTTTTTATTATATATTAATGATCTCCCACATTATATTTCTGAAGGGAATTTTTTTTGTATGCCGACGATGCTTGCATGTTGTATATGTATGATGACAAGTTGATATTTTGTTGAAGAACAGTTTTGAGTGAATTTGAGAGATGGTGTTTTGCTAACAAATTAATGATAAATCGTGGAAAAACGGTCTTTGTTGAATTTTTTAATAAATATAGATTTTTCATTTAATGACGAAAAAGTAATATCCTCGTCATATCCCTCGTGTATGGGAGGTCAAAGTTTCCCCAAAAAACACATTTTTTTTTAAGTACAACAGAAAAGGTGGTACGTATATGCACATCGTTTCAAATATACTTCCTCACCCTAATCAGTATTGTTCTTAACAATTATATTTGTTCTCTTTATTCAACCCCCTAATGCTGATATAAACAGAAGAACTCGATTATATTGACAATACCCTAAGATTACCTCAAGTACAACAATATCTCAAACGCCGTCTGTATATGAAAGCAGACAGGGAGTGGCTAATATTTGTCTTGATTACCGCACGCGGTGCAAGTAAACGCAGAACTTGTATAATGCAATTCGGTAAACGTATTATTTATTATATTAGAAAGGGGAATTTCTCGATTGAACTTAGGTAACGGTTGATTTAGGGACTGGCCGGCACAATAGTGCTGTACTGTTGGAAGTAGTATATAAATAACCGTTATATGAATGAATGAAAGAAAGAATAAAAGTTGTATATACCGTGTGAAATGATCCAAATATAATGGTATATTTTATGCACGTAGATTTTTTTAGTTCAACTTGTTAAATATACTCACAAGGGAAAGGGTACCATAGTAGAAGCGCAACGTAATTTTTTTTCTGCGGAAACGCCCGATTTAGGGGGTACAGCCCCTCAAAGTTTGCGCGATTTTTCAATTTTTTGGAACATCTCCGAAATTATAACAAAGATTAAAAAACTTCTTTAACATAATTTGCAGCAGATTACATGCGCCCAAAGATGAGATGTAATCTATTTTTGCAAAAATCTAATGCGGTACGGCGTATGTGTACATTTTATGTTTTGGCAGAATGTGCTGTATTAATGCATATGCCTATTTTCTCAGCAGCAGCACGTATGGAAATATGAGGATATTTTTTCATACTGTATTTAGTTTTTTTATATGCTTTTAAAATTAAAAATATTTTTCACTGCCTATTATTAATTAAATACTAATTAAAAATTACATTTTCTGAAAATCCCTAATTCTAAAAGAAGCGTTAGAGATAGGTATAAGAACACCTATAGCTTTTCGATAAAGGATTCAATTCCAGATCACATGGTGTAAAAATATACACGGCATTCCATTAAAAAAAATACTTTTAGTACTAAGAAGTTACCCCAAATCAACCCCAGATTATGGTACACCTGTATAATTAATTGTTTAATGCTGAAAACAAATCAAAAGCAATGTGGTACTTATTAAACAAATGGAGTGCTAATAACCCGCCCGAAATCTTTGATAATCGTACGACATTGACAAACTTTTTGAATTATTTTTCAGATATGGAAATACCGTTCTAGACAACACAAATTTTAACTTACCCCGCCTGATTGAATTCCAATAATATATCTCACGCCTAATAAAAGTCATTTACTTACTGCGGTTGTGATAGTGACTAAGAGTTTATATTCATAGACCATGATTATATATAATATAGATAAACCACGTCCATAAGAGGCAATGCAACGCTTAAATTGAGCTTTTGACCACGACGCTATAGTGCCCCACCGTTTCCTGGTCCAAAATATAAATGGATATCTAAAATCTCAACCTATGTTAACTCATTAGCTTGAACAGTGTTACGGTTCTAAATAACAGATGGTGCTGTTATCACGCACATACATTGTCCGCCCTTATATGAAATATTCAAATTGTAAAACTTGATAATTGTAAGAAAATGCAGACAAACTATCGATACATTCATGCCTTAATGTTATTCTATTATATTGTTATCATGCTACAGCTATCTACAATATAAAATAAATCGACAGCAATATATAATTGTAAGGTGAAAATCAGTATGATATTAATAAGTCTATGTTTACGTTCGATTTTCGACCAATATAGAAAATACTTAATTTTTATTTTTTTATTGTATGTTTGAATAAATATATTAGTAAACGATTTATTTATATAAACATTAATAATTCTCACTCCCGTTTTCCTCCTAAAAAGTATGTGTAGATTTTAAGACATAATAACTTATTGAACAAGAACATGTGTTTTCATAACTTCCACTTTTTCCTAGGTGACGATATTCCGCATGTTGTGATAACGTAGGTATTTGTAAAAAAATATTTTTTTCTATTTGTTCAAAGTAAGCAGAGGGGTGAATGCGTGAATGTCTTTTCTCCTCTCTCGGTCTAAGATCTAAGGGTCTGTTATTTATGAAGTAAGCTCTTTATAATTTTAATTAGATATTATTATTTTGTTTTATTTGAAAGCAAAACATATTATTTTGAAGTTTTACTTTTCAAAGCTATAACATTTTTGAAACTAACTAATTATGGTATTGTACGCATATGATTTCCTCTCATGATAGGATATGACAGCTGTATGATCAGGATCAATTTTGTATACAGGAATTCTGAAAAAAGCGATTAATTTTTTTTTTGCTCAAATTAAACGAATCTTGTTAATTGGACATAGCGTTAAATTTGAAACAACATTTTCTATAAAAGAATCTTCTAAACCCAAAAAAGAGATACTTTACTCTTAGCGTAGTTTCTATATTTTGACCTTCCCTGGTATACAAATTAAATTTTAGGCAGATTTATGAAGGGTTATTTTAGTTTCTAGACATGTAGAGGCAATTTGTAAGAAGAAAAGATTTACTAATTCAAAGACAAACAAATTTCACATATGATGCGCACGTTTAACCGATCACTGTATGTTATATATTCCTTCTTTTTTTATATTATTATGTATTATTTATTATATTATATTTGTTTATAAAAAGTTATGTAAAATAATTAGTACTCAACTTTTATTCACAACTTTTTCTCCTAAAACTACTAATAAAAGCCTCCAGCATAAATGATATTTGTTTGCGCTCACGCTGTATATATTATAAATTTATTTAGTAACCATTAATTTGTTTTACTTTAATTATGTACCAGAATAAAAATAAGGTTAAGGTATAGAAATTTTGATTTAAAATTATTAGTTGAAACACAATTTATACTCGATATATTTACCGGCATATATCACATTTTTAACATCTGTTTATTACTTTTTACGTATCCAGATTTGAAACACGCAAAAAAAACGACCTTTGTTTTTTGTTCCGTAGATATACAAGTTGTAAATTCAATGAGTGTGCCACTCTCCACTAGAGTACGCCTATGTAGTTAGGTTTTCATAAATGCTAAAATAAATCTGACGAAAAATTTAATTTGAATATGTAGATATAAGCGACATCTAGTGACACTTTAATTGATTATTTCGATAAAGTGGCTGTTGGTATATCTATATTATATATAATCAATGTCATAGACTAAGTACTTCCTTCACATGTGGTGATGATGAAATATCATCTTTTATATTGAAGGAAGTTATAGAGTATATTTCGCAGCCTCTAACTTATTTAATAAACTTATCCTTTGACGCGGAGAGATTTCCTGAATCGCTTAAGTCAGCTCTAATCACCCCTATACTTAAACAAGGTGATCCTAATAATATTACCAGCTATAGACTGATAAGCTTAATCTCAACCATTGCCAAACTGTTTGAAATGGCCATGAATGACAGAATAATTCATTTTTTAAAAGCATGCAATTATATTCACGATAACCAACATGGCTTCATAAGTGGGAAAAGCACTGACACGGCTTTATTTGACACTCTGTGCGAAATCTATAGAGGTATAGATTCTGGCAAATACACAGTTGCGGTTTTAGATCTAGCTAAGCCTTTGATTTAAAATCAGTGTTACTCAAACTTATTTAACACTTACCCCTTTTTACCCACAAAACATTTTAGGTACCCTTCTCAGTTACCGGTACTAAGTAAACTATAATTAAAATATTAAACAAATCTTAAAGCCTTCTATGTAGCATAGAAGTATAGTGTTAACCTTTGAAACTGAATTACGCATCATGTTTAAATAAAAACAAAGAGATATTGTTTACAAACATTTTATTACATTAAAACAAACACACACAAAATTTAAAGAACAAAAAGCGCTTACTTTCAAAGAGATTAGTGAGAAGGGTGAGCTTGTTTCCCTTTGCACAGTTTATCAAAATTGGTTTTAACTTGTTAAATACAATCTTAAATCATCTTCAACATTTAATTGTTTCTAGATTTATTTTAAGATAGGTTAAACTTGAGAAACCCTTTTCACATAAGTAAGTGGTGGAAACCCACAAGAAATTAACAGCAGTGCTTGACAGTTCTTTGTATTCCTCCAATATCGATCCAGAAATCTAACAATGTAGTACCAGCAGTCAAATATTTGTTTTTCAACGTGGATCACATGATCCTTCAATGAGGGTTCCTTTGAAAGATAGTCAGGTTATGTCCATAGCATCAGCATTAAAGGTCACGTATCCAGTTATACTGTTCTCCAAAGGGAAAAGTACTCTCTTATGCGGTCTTCAATGCATTCAAATGCTGGCCATTTGAGTCTTGAGTTCAGTGAAATCAGATATGTTTTTCTCATTATCTTGCAAAATGTAAGTAATCTTTCAAACGGCTCGCAGTTGTTATTTTCTATTTTTTTTCCCAGAGAATGATCTTTTTACCATTGCATCAGTTTTCTTTTCTATATTAAAAATATCAGAAACACTGCCTTGCATGGATAAATTCCAGATGTTGAGTTTTCCAAAATATCACTTAAATAAGCCAACTTCAAAAGCCATCAAAATCAGTAAGTACAGAAGACAGATGGTAAAAAAATTATGTATTCTTTGTGGAGTTCAAATACACGGGACAAAACATTTCCCCGAGAAAGCCATCGTACCTCAGTATGTAGCAATAAGTTCTCATGGAGGCTCCCCATATCCTGGCATAGAATTTTAAAGTAACGAGATTTTAGGGCCTAGTTTTTATGAAGTTCACAATTTTCACACTCTGATCAAGGAGATCTTTAAGTTCATCAGGGAGGTGCTTAGCCACCAAAGCCTCTCGGTGAAGACACAATGAGTGAACTTACACTCAGTTGAAACCGTTTTAATATGGCCTACCAGCCCTGTGATGTGACCGCTCATAGCCTTAGCACCATCCATACACACTGACACACAGTTTTTCCACTCGAGCTGGTTTTCGGAAAAAAAGAATCTAACAAATTGAAAATATCTTCACCTTTTGTCGATGTTTTAGTGTCTTACAAAATAAAATATCTTCAAATATTTCATCTTGAAAAATGCCACGTACAAAAAACGATCAGTTGGGCTAGCAGCGACATCCGTGGTTTCATCGAGTTGTATACCAAAGCAAAGACTAGCTCGAATTGCTCCAACAAGTTGTTCTTTGTGTCATACGCCAGATCACTAATTCTCCTTGAAACTGTATCATTTGATAATGGAATTGCTGTAATTCTTTTTGCCTCGTTCTCTCCAAACATACAAGAAACAATTTCTGCTGCGGCAAGGAGGATTAGGTTTTCGCCAATAGTATGGTTTTTACCAGACTTCGCAATTAAATGACTAACTTGTAAGAAGCTTTTAGAGCACTTTCATTTTGTTCTGCACCAGAAAAGTGTTTTATCGTGTTTTTCCTACTTTTCAAATCTTCCAAAAGACGTTCAAAGTACCGTAACTCCTTTTTGACTAAGTTCTCATGTTTGCTTTCAAAATGGCGTTTTTAAAAGAGAAGTTTCATAGAATTGTTTGATAAAATTTCTGAACAAACAACGCATTGTGGATTAGCTCGTCTGAGCTTCCAGTCCAATAAAACCTAATTTTAAGTACAACTCGTCATATTTTCTCTTTTACTTTTTATTCATTTGCCAGTTTTTCGGGTTTTTTTATTTTTTCCTTAGCTGCTCATTAGTAACAAGACATTCAGGTCTACTTTCATTTTGTGAAGTTATGGCCCAGAATTTGATGCAGATCCTCATGAGCCTTTCTTTAGGAGCCATTTATCCATTGTTAATTTTTTGTAAAATTCACTTACGTGCTACCTGACTCAGTTTTCAAACAGATGTCCGTAAACGTGTTTCAAACAGATTGAATGTCCGCAGAATAACACAACACACCACAAAAATAACACAATACTGAGAGCGAGCTTGTAATAAACAGCAATGCTACTGCAGTGCAGTGACACGAGTGATTGGCCGGCCACACAGCCCCACTCTGATGACTAAGCCCTTAGTGGCGCGCGCACGTCAACGTGTCCATACGTGTCCCGGGTTTTTTATTTTATTGTTGGCCGGCCGCGTCCCTAAAAATTTGCGTACCACAGTTTGAGAACCACTGGTATAAATCATACAATTTTAATATTTAAATTAAACCAAATTGGCATTAGAGGTATAGCCAATCAGTGGTTTCAGACGTATTTAATTGATCGTACTCAACGAGTGAAATTACGCGATACTATTTCAAATTCTATTACTGTCAATATTGGCGTACCGCAGTGATCGGTCCTTGGGCCTACTCTCTTTTTGATTTATTTTAGCGACCTGCATATTCTCTCATTAGAAAATTAGTTACTTATGCTGACGATGTTAGTATTATTGTTACAGGAGACTCCATAAATGGTACAATTGCTAACGTAAATAACATTGCCACTTCAATAGAGGATTGGATGGTTGTTAATAAGCTTATATTGAATCGAGAGAAGTCTTCATTTTTTTTCACCAGTTCGTTGGGATCAAACGGACGTACATCGGATGCAAAGCTTAAGTAGCTTTCACTCGGCAGATTCTATTAAACTGTTGGGTATCACAATGGATCCTATGCTGAAATGGTCACATCATGTTTGCAATCTTTGTTTCAAATTGTCTAAAGTTTGTTATGCTCTCAACACTTTGAGAAGATCATGTAATTATGAAACTTTAAAAGTTTTCTATTGTTCAAACTTTCAATCCTTATTATGGTATGCAATCATTCATTAGGGTTTATGTTCGGATTCTCAGCGAATTTTCATTTCACAGAAAAGAGCATTTTGTGTGACCTTCCTTATGGTCAAAGTTGTAAGATTTATTTCAAAATGCATAAGCTATTAACATTTTTTGATATTTACATATACGAGTGCCTATGCTTTGTTTTTCGTTATTGGAATAAGTTTAATATAAATAAGACAAATCACAAATATAATACCCGACAAGAAAATTATTTACTTCCTTCGAAACATTCATCTTCAAAATTTCAGCGCAATTTAGAATTTATTGGCTGTAAATTAAAAGCCTTTATCTATAAGAAAAATTGAAAATTTTTATTCATTTAAAAGAGAAGTAAAAAAATTATTACTTCATATAAATTGTTACAGTTTGAATGATTACTTTATCTATTCGATTGAAACCTGTGATTAAGCATTTTCATTTTTAATTATACTTTTTTTTTTCTTACGACTTATTTCTTTCATGCCTATATTTCTTTTCTTTGTATCTGCATGTTTCTGAAATAAATATTATTATTATTACTTTTTATTCCCAGGTTAAATGGTAGAGGACTCATACCCTCCGCAGTCAACATAAAAACTCTATCTTTTACTGTAAAGCCGTTATACTCATTTACAGCATCATATTTTTTTGAGCTTTTTTCACAAAAACCAAAATAACTCGAAAACGGTAACCGATAGGTAAGTAGATATTTTATAAAATTGGCTTTAAAATTCCTAGTAGAACCAAAAAATCCACTAAGAAATATAGGTTTCTATTTAAAATGTCAAAGTTGGCCATGACTTTCCATGTAACCGGAAGTGAGACGTAGAGGAAATTGTTTTTTTTTCTAAAGAGATCATAGCCAACCATGCTTAACTCCAAAGTTTCAAAATCGAGATATCATTGCAAAGTCAAAAACTTGAATCGCCCTGAATATGTTAATTCTATCTAGCTCTGCATCAAATTGATTTAACTCGAAACAAAAGCATTTTTGTTTGCTTGAGGGCACCTTGATATTATTTTTTTTCTTGTAGCAATTTAAGGAAATAATAATTATAATTATTTTGCATTGCAATTAAATGTAAATAGTAATTACAGTAAATTTATAATTCCATCGCTATAACTTGCGCAACATTTTTCTCACACATTCCATTCTTTCAACAATTAATAATACTCCTGCCAATTCCGACGTTGTTTATTTTCGAACTAGTTTATTATTGTTTAAAAGAAATACCTAATGATTAGCCATTCTATTTTCACAAATCTTCAGTTTCTGTTGAATTTGCTAAATATCTATTCCTTGCATCAGTAGTGTAGATATTTAAAAACAAACCAAACCCGTTTATATGTTAATAAATCAACGAAAAATAAATAATCACCCAATTTAACATGCCAGAAGAACTTCTGTTTACATCGATGAGGATTTATCGCTCGATGCCAAGCCAAAAACAAAACGAAAACAAAGCATCGAGCGGATAGTACATATATTAGGCCCAAATTGTGGAACAACAGTTCACACACAATTTAATCTCGCTTGATGGGGTAATACAACAGCGTTTAATTTAATAAGACAGGAAATAGTCGTTTAGTTCCATTTACCTATACGCTATAAGGGGATGGCGATTATACGACTGAACGACAGAAGCAACGTGTGATATACTTTTTTCCTTATGTTGTTATTGCAGTTGAACGACCAACACCTGGTGGTTCCTATTGGCCGGCTGTATATTTCGAATTTGCAGCCTATTAGCAGTTGTACTGCACGGACATTATTTCTACATGTGTATGTGTAGCTGACCTTTTATAAATTATCACTAAAAATCTTGTGCGAACACCCGCAGGCAATTATTATAGGGGTGTTTGTATTATTTGTATCCTGCTATAGAAATGAGTAAATGAGTGAAGTTTTGCATCAGCTAAATGTTTTTTTTTTTACCAATTCACCTCGCATTTGTTTGATCTATTTACTCGAGGATACATATCATCATGTATATTTTGTATAATCTAACACTGGAGGCTGACAATTATTTGTTTTTGGGACGTGCATGGTACACGTGTATACAAAGGATTTTCTGGTGTAAATATTAACACAGACATCCCCTTCTAATGTTTACTTATCTCGGTGTGGGGTGAGACCTTCTCTTGAAAGTACCAAAGGGTAATATCACAATTTACACGTGAAGAAATGCACGGAAAAAAAAATTAGTGCACTGCTTACTACAATTTTGCAAATAACTTTTTGTAGTTACCGTTATTACATTTATAATCTTCTTATTCGTACTGCTGTAGTAAAAAAAAAACTGTACAATTTGTAATGCTAATAATGCAACTACATTATAGACACAATTTTACTAAAGTAAAGGCAAAGCAGTTAATAAATTACTTACAAATGTTGTTACTGTTCCATTGGCAAATTATAAAAATTTGTATTAAAACTTGTAATAATGACATACGCAATCGTGTAGATTAATTAAATATAAACCATTTTATAAAAACAAATTACTACATTTTACGTTTACGGTATTTACAAAATTGTTTAAGATTCTATTACACTTAACAATAATGTACATTACAGCATAGTATAAACAGTTACTACATTTATTGAAGCTAATAGTTACATTGCTGTAGGAAAATATAATAATGGTTGTTAAAATTTTTACTAAAATACTGTGAAAGCTTGAGTTACACATATGTTTAGGTAAGTGTTACAAATTGTAATATATGTAAATACAACGCTTATTTACAAATGTTTAGAAAAATATACTACAAGTTACAATAATCTGGTATTTTACTACAAGTTCTAATAAAATTTTATGATTTTATAGTAGAATTTGTCGCAATTTTTTTTCCGTGTGAGAAGTAGAAGTTTTGATCTAAAGTAATTCTCTCTCTTTAACATAATGTAACATAATGATAATGAGGGGTTAAATTTATTGTTTTTAAGAAACTTAGCTGACTGTAATTGAGTTTTGTGACTCAGTTATATGTATATAGTAAAGTTATATTTAAGATTGGAAATTACAATAAAAAAAAAAAACGAAAAACGTAGAATAGTAGCTTAAGATGTTTTGATCTTTCAGGTTATTTTACATATTTACGTATATTGAAATTAAAAAAGAATGGAAAAAAAAGATGTATGCTAAATTTATCAAAAAATATTATATATTATTTAGTCTGTTCTCTATCGCATAAAGAACTTAACATGTTTACATTAAAGAATCACAGATGGCGCCACTAAATTGCTATTATAAACTTGATTATTTGTACGTTAAAATTAAATTCAAAATTTAACTGTATCAAATCAAATATTTTTGCAATTTTTGGTAGTTTTGATACTGGAATTCATTCGAATTGCTCTATTTTTAGAGATTTTCTAATTGTTTCAAATATAATTTAAATGAAACGAAAGCCTGTTTGAACAATCTTCCGGTCGTATTTGGAGTTTGTAACTCCTTTTTCCAGTTACTTTAAACCTTGTCGAATTGCTGATATACAATTACCTATTTATTTGTTAAGCTCCTTCAGCACCAGTTATACAATACAGGTCTGACGTGCAATTTGAATATAGTGAAAAAGAAAATAAAAAAGCATTCGTCTCGATTTCAAATGATTTTTGGGGCATTTCTTTTTGTGCTGAGAAAAATATTGGTTATAGTTTACGTAAAAAAAAATACATAAAAATAATTTTGATTAAATACAATGATTTTAAGTTTTCTTTTTTTTACATTATTTACATTTTCATATAATCAGTGACAATGACATGATGAAACTGTACATCTTATAATATGTGACATTATTGATAGATAACATTAGTACATTCGACCCAGTCTGAATCAATTTATGAGATAATTGCTACATTATTAGGTACCTGCCGTTTTAGGAGTGAGTATATTTAAAAAAGCAATCCATAAATATTAATAATCATTTTCTAATTCACGTTTACAGGTATTGAACTTAACCCACAAAAGTCATAAACACAGAAATAAACAAAACGGATACACAATCTTGTACTTGCAACAAAGTTAAATACAAGAGATTAGATTACCGATTTATGCTAACATTGAAAGAGCAGTTTATTGCATCTTGTATAGCGAACCCTTCTTTTAAAATTTGAATCGGTAAACTGAATTCCGATAGGTTTGTTCAATTAAAAATTTGTAATATATCAACAGGAACAGATGTCAAGGAATTTGTAGAAGTGCTGGCGCATGGCTCATGTTGTGATTCAGATATCCGCACCATTTTTGCAATTTTTTTTTTGATTTCATGGGAATTCTCCACATAATCTTCAGCGATGTTGGAAGATCGCCAACCGTGGGTGAAGTTTTACATCTAATACTCCACCGCCTTGTTAAGAAAGTGCTGTGGCAGAGGTTCTGTGGAGGCAATGGCCCGCGTACATATGAGGGTTTTCTAAATTTAAAAATTCAGCGATTTTCTTAGGCATACTACTAAAGGTATTATGCCCAATTGGCTGCTTCGTTATTTTACCATTACGCAGACTTAAAAATAATCGTGATTGACCTGCAGGTGTCATTTGTTAGATATTTCTGGATAGTTGCAATCCAATGTGGTTCCACCAGCACAAAATTTCTTGAAACTCCAGTTTTTGTTTCGGAAATATTTACCACAATAATATCACCTCTGTTATTTACGCCAGAGATAGTCATTCTTGTTAATTCGTCAGTACTACAAGCACCCGCAACGTCCATAATTAAAACAGCCTATAATTACATCATGTAAAAGTAATTTATATAATAAATTCCGAACAGCGGCAAGTGCTGCTTTACGAATTTCAGGTGGTGTGCACGACAGATTATCATTGTCTGTGATATCATTCGACATTATTGTATAGAAATGTTTATAATAAATATTTATGATATTAAATTAGTTTTTATTTACTGTTATTGAATACTTTTTGAAAAACGACGCTAACTTGACAGTTCTCAAAAAATATTTGACAGATTAAGCCTACTATCTTTAATGGCACTCACAGGTATGTCTTTATTATTTTTAGACATTTAGTTAGTTAAAATTGGACTGGCTGGGAAAAAAATACTATTCTAACCACATGAGGAAAATGCTATTGCAGGCCTTGGGCAATTATATTGTAATATTTGCCCGCAACCTGCAATAGAGCACATTCCCCCCTTGGTTTGAAATATACTATATTTTTAGTAATTTAGATGCAATGAAATTACTAAAAATATTAAATATATATCTAAAGCATTATATTTAATATTAGTTACTTTGTAACCTGCCTGTTGTGCGAATCGGGCTAGAACTAGTATTTAAGTACATCGTGTCGAACAGTTTCTTTGATTTTGCAATATGTACACTTCTCACAGGAAAAATCGGGACACCAGCAATTCAGAATTTTAAAATTTCTTGATTGTAAATGCAACTTTCGGAGGACGTATTCACTTATCACAGCCATAAATCACTTAATTATGTATATTACTGCGATCAAAAGTAACGACTAGAAATTTAAACAGAAAAATAAATATATAGAGAGAAAAAGTTTATGTATAGAATAAACAAATCGGAGTTTCGGTGGCGGCGTTTCCTTTAGAAATACCAATGAAAAAAGATACATAACAACAAAAAGAACTCTTGAATAGACGGCTTCATTTAGAAATATATATACGTATTTAACTTATTTGATGTTATGTAGAGATAATTCTTTTTTAAGAAAACATGTGGTGATGGAATTTTATTATTTAAAATTATGTTACTTGTTAGTGCTGCTTTGATATTAGTTACTTACTTGGATTTATGCTCGCGAGTATAGACAATATGTCAGTCAGACTCCTCAGTTTTGGGATAATGTGACTTTCACAGATTTATTGACTACACTATTATTGATGTATTAATTACTATTGTTGTTTAATATTCTTAAATATTGCATTACTATAAAGTTTCCTTCTATCTATAAAAAAATTACCAAAACCAGGTTTAAGATTATTTATAAAATTCTTAAATAAAGCAATTAAGTTCGCAAAGAAATTATTTATTTTATGAACCCTCCGTTTATTGTGCTTTCAGGAAATATATTTTAGCTATCGCCTGTGTAATCTGACGTCGTTGATCTATTTCCTTGAGATATGGCCAACACTGGATCTCTTTACAAAAGGACAGGTTTATTAACAATTATTTAAAATATTATTGGATTTATAATACATAACAAACATTGTAAGAAAGCATATTGTTCGTAAATCTCAGTTAGTGCTAAAATATTTATTTTTGAATTTGATGTATCAAATTCAAAAAGTATTAGATGTATTTAATATGTTTTCGTTGCTACTGCCTGAAGCTGTGTTGCAGACCAAAAGTGTTTGTTATATTTCAATAAAATAGAACGACATTGGATTACACAGGCGACAGTTAAGATATATTTCTTGAAAATATAAAATAAAATATAAATAAAATAAACGAAGGGTTAATAAAATAAATAATTTCTTTGCGAAATTAATTGCTGTAAAAATGTTATAAATAATCTTAAACTGTTTTTGGTAATTTTTTAAAACAGAAAAATATTTTGTATTAATACAATATTTAAGAATACTAAACAACAACAATAATGAATACATCAATACTAGTGTGATTAATCAATGTGAAAATCACATTGTTCAAAAACTCAGGAGACTGATTGACAATTTGTCTATTGCTAAAGCAATACTCGCGAGCATGAATCAAACTAAGTAACTAATATCGTTGTAACAGGTAATATAATTTTAAAATCCCATCGGCATGTTTTTTTTTAAAAAAGAATTATCTCTACATAACATCAAACAAGTTAAATACATATATGTGTGTTTCTAAATGGTGCCGTCTACTCAAGAGGCCTTTTATTTGTTATGTATTTTTTTGCATTAATATTTCCGTATTCGGTATTTCTAAGGAAACACCGCCATCGAAATTCCAATGTGTTTATTTAATGATAAACCTTTTTCTCTATATATATTTCTGTTTAAATTTTTCCTTTGATCGCAATAATACACACAAAAAAGTGATTTATGGCTTTGATAAGTGCGTATATCCTCTGAAAGCTGCATTTACATCCAAGAAATTTTAAAATTCACGATTGCTGCTGGTGTCCCGATTTTTCCTGTGAGAAGTGTACTTTGTTTAGAATGTTCTGTTTATGTTATTATTTCAAATGCTTTAATTACTGTTCTGTAATTGGTCAAGTGACTGTTGGACAAATAAAGCTTATTATTATTATTTATTGTAACACTAAATTAGAAATAATAGTATTATCACATAGTTACTGACTTGCAGTAATATCAGAGCGACAAATAGATGCTACCAGTTATGCATTTATAATTAATTCACATATTTCTCACATTATCAGATGTCCTTCCTGCAGAACTTTAGCAGAATATTAATACATTAATCTACATTTAATGATTATTAACTATTACGCTGCTTTGACATTTCCCCTTCTCGAATCAATTCTTAAAATCGTGAACAATAACGAAACAATTGAGACAGGTTATGAGGCGCAAACAATCCGATTCCTTCCGACGTTAATTGGTCATCTATTCAAGGGTGGTTAACATTCAAAATATCGCCAGTTGGACGGTCATTGTTCTTACTAGGTGATCTGAAACAAAAACACGGGCGCCCGCGACTCATAGTTCACTTGTGATATCCGAATTAATAGTTGCCCGCTGTTCGGGCGGAATTATTTTCCGGTCTACCGGTGAATGGATCGTGGGGTCTAGGTCGCCTTTTTTTTTTAAGGATATAATCGCATATGCGAAGCCCGTTTGAGAATTCCCCGGATATTCTTCAAGAGGGAAGTTTTGTTTTATACAGCAGCAGCTTATATGCTTTTTTATGTTAATAGCTATTGTTAACCCTTTTATGCTTTTATACATATCCAGTAGGTACTTGGTATTTTGAATTGGTAGTAAAACAGTGATGGTATGAGCTGGTGCTAAGCGGTACCGTTGCCCGACTATCGATTGTTGTCACCGGGGGATGTTGTTGACCTGATTCAGGGGTAAACCTGGATTTTAACTTGAATTCAACAGAGGAAAAATGCCTGAACGTTTGTAGATTTTCTCTTATTGGAAATATTGTAGATTCTATGTTAGATGACAGAATTTTCGTTACACCATTTTTTAAATTATTCACACTATTTCCCATACTCTATTCGGGCAGGTTCTGTATGCAATAAAACTGATAACGTCAAATACTAAGGTAATATAAAATGTAACATGTCTTGCCGCAATTTGTATTGTTAACTACGTCGCGTATACAAACCGTATCATACTAGCAAAACTATAGTGTTGGGCCAGCGATATAAATAACTATTCATAGTTTAAGACTATAGACGTTTTTTTGCGTTGCATTAAATGCCAAACGTATTTAGAGAATATTTTAACGTGTGTTTGCTTGACTTTACGTCATAGTAAATGCATTTCCTTTTTTCGCAAAAATTGAGTTTTTAGAGAATCATGTTTGGATGAGATTTCCTCGACATTAACAGTCATGAAAAACTGGAATCAAATATACAGGGTGAGTTTTTTTTTTTATCTTGAGACAACGGAATATCTCTAAAACACTGCATCAAATCAAAAAAAGATCTTAATAAGATTTGTTATAATGTAGGGGGCTCACTGAATGGTGCCGAACTCGATCCCCCACCTATGTATGTAGAGACATATGTACCTACATAGTTTTGCGAAGTCAGTAGAGAATATTATGTCAGGTTCTGTATTCACATGTAAGAGAACTTCATATTTACAAAGGAAAATCTCGAAAGTATTATGTGTTTTTACAAATTTTAAAAACTTATTAAATTACAATGAAAAATAACAATAATTAACATAATTTAGTGAAAAGAGCTTCCCCTGTTTTTGGCCTAGTTGCATCAATATTTTGAAAAGAAGTCTTGAGGTAGGGGCGTTGATTTAACATATTTTTTTGATAATCGTTTAAATTTAACGTGCCGCTAGATATAACAAATTTACCATCATTTTCAAATGTATTGTTGTGGAAAATTACAATGTTTTGATATTAATAATATGTAAATTATTTCTAATCAATGATAAAAAAGGCTTACCAAGTTTTTGTTTTAATATTTTAAATAGTTGTGACTCTTTATTCCTGCTTGTTTTATCTTCTTTTTTTTAAATAAAATATAAGAAATAAAGAAAATGTGACTATTATCTATTTAAATAAGTAATACAATTATATATTTTATCTTGTTACGGTGCTTAAAACGTATTCAAAATATAAATTATTTTAGCAATTCTTACTCTATTCAATGAAAGCTTGAACGAAGATATTTGAGTGCTGCACAAATATAAATAAACAGCTACATCTAAGACGCCGCCAATGCGTAGAATATTGCGAAAACACAGCTGCGTTGTGGTTCGTGCCGAACAAACAAGTTACGTATATATGCGTCATCGCTGTGCATTGAAATATTCCACGTGATTTACGGGCGCATGTCGTTTTTATACATGGGTGTGCTTTTCTTACTCGGTCAAACCAACTAGAGGATTTATACGGGCAATTGAGTAACTTTCTATCGACACCCGTATGTGCGTGTATTCGCTCGGAACGCAGACCTCCTTACTGTGTGCATCACTAAAATAAAATAAAAAAAAATCTATGCCTGCAAATAAATCGTATGTGTACAACTCTAAAACTAATTTATTATTTTGAAGCGATATAATTGTAAATTAAGGAAATGCAGGATGAGGCCAAGCCGATGATCCTAATCCGGCCCTGCTAATGGACTATAAACAAAAATTCATGGCTTTTTATGTTTCCCGTTCTTGGTTGTAATGCGATCTTAAAAAACGAGATTAATAAGTTATATCCAACAGTATAGGTAATCAATATCGTTTATTTGTGTACTATAGTCACTAGAAACTATTGAAAGTAAGTATATGTGTTATGTTAGGCACATAAATCTCTGTACTATGCCAAGGTACTTGACCAATATTCGATCAAACTTGGAATGATTGGGTTACCGAGGTCAAACTTAAGTTCTTGTTACACGGTCTTTGAAACCACTAAGTAAAAAAAAGTTTATGTATACGCTCAGAAGAAAAAATAAATAAATAAGAATGAAAGAAGAAACTACTGAATGGGCATAAAATAATTAATTGCAATTTTACACAATTTATGTTCCGTTAAATGAAAATATAAATTCATTTCACAATATGAAATAATATTACTTAATAGATAGATGTATTATATTTCGTTACACTTATTTGCAAAGGTTCATCAACACCATCCTCTCCATTTTAAAGATATTTGATTGGTTCCATACCGTAGAGTTGGGCAATTTCGATCGCATGGGGTAAAATCGATCAATCCTGATTTTACGGCAATTATTTAGTCTGGCATCTATGGAAAGGATAAGAAAGTTTTGCAACACAGTCATTTAATAAACTTTGTTTATAACATAGATAACTAACTGGCTTTTTAAGTATTGCATTAAAGTTTCCTGTGTTAAAAAAAAATTTCCGATGGAATGACAACGAGTAAAATTTCATACAGACGGAAACAAACTACTACTGGGGAATCCCACTAGGACTAAGCGAATTTTCGAAAAGGGATACGGTGAAAAGAATCAATTGTCATTCATTCTTCACCGTTTCTTTTTTTGACTTTATGAAAGTGTTGGAATAACAAGAGAGTAAGGGGAAAATTAACACCTCATGGGTAATACCGATCAGTTTGAAAAGTAAAAGAACAAAGAACATGCTCATAGAACAACGTAGAAATATGACATACTCATGTTTCTACGTTGGTTTTATTGAAAATTATGGTGAGAAACTATAAAAAAAAAAGTATGGCCTGGCGGGAAACAGCAATATAACCCCAAATACCTTCAAAGCGTTATCAGGACAGTAAAATAGAGCACTTCATCCATTATGAAAGCATCAGAAAATAATGGGGTGCTATATTCATTACCATATAATTGGCGAAAGCTGTTGGGGGATGCGAAGGCATGAATTATTATTATTATTATTATTACTTCAGAATACTTTAAAGAACCGGTAGTTTCTAAGGAAGAGAAAACATGACTTTTGTATTTCTCCAAGTTGACGAAATTTAGGAAATTTCCAAAAACCAAATTATCCAGCTGGTCATAGAAGGGGAAGCCACGTTTTTGAACTGAGAGGGAAGCGCGTTGAATGAAATTTTGTTTTAGTTTTAGTTTATTGAATTATTATAGTTATGTCATTATTTATCTGTTTGCCATTTCTATAATACATATTTTCTGTTATTTCCGTAAGTTTCCTTTTTTTAAATTCAAATTTTTGTTATTGGATTTACCTCGTGTAGCTTTGAAATCGGTTTTTATAAGAAAATAGATGGGTGATTGTAATTGCCCCCTATTATGGGGCAAAACCGATCACGCTTGATGTATTAAAAAAAAAAATAGTGCTTTAATACATTGGGTTAATATACATGATGGTATGTGTAGCTAAGATATGTATGATTATACATAATTTTTTTCAATTTTTTTCGATCAATAATAACAATTGCAGCTCAGAAATAGTACATAAAACTGATCGGAATTGCCCCACTTTACGGTATATCAGAATAGTGAAAAGTTCAGTGCAAAATCGGTATATCAGAAAGCAATAAAAACTGTGTGTTTCAATCGAAGAAATGTGGAATTCATTTTCCTGAATCTTTTTCAAAGTTTACTTCATAAAATAAGCCGAGTTTTTTTTTTACAATCGGTGAGCTATAAGCTATAAATATAAAATAAATAAATATAAAAGTGTTACTTTAAAAATTGTTCATTTATTACATAATTTTAACTTAGGTAGGGTACTACCTAAGTAAAAATCAAAGATAACATCTGCGCTATTTACTCGAAAAGCAAGCCCATCATAACACTCTTTCCGCAAATAATCTAATTTTCCACAACCATGACAACCCCTTCACCTCAAATCTCCTTTTACATAATATAAACATTTCCAACATACACACGAACATTGGCGAAAAGTATTGATTAGCTTAGGAGGGCGTGCGCCATCCGCAAAGTTTGTTAATTTAATCTCTCCCGGGCAGCAAGCAGTACATCACACTTAAACATTAATAAAAGGGGGAAATGGTACCCGGATAGTCCAAATGTACGAATACGCATTATTAAACTGGATGCATCCCGGGGGGGGGGGAGGCATCGTTTATCGGGCTCCAGTGAAACTGCCTCCGTTTCTGGAGGATGTTTAGGGTGGATGGACCCCTGCGCGATTTTCGGGAGATTACGAGGGGTGAGAGCACTCTAGGACCCACCCACACCCCTTCGTTTAGTTGCTGTCGTGTGGTGTGTGCGGAGCACGTGTTCGTTCTTCGATTCTTAATTCTCTCCAGCGCTGGTAGTGAAGTGGTGCTAGATTACCATAGGGACGGGGAACAACAGGCTATCCTACCGGATGCGCCACGAAATTTTTATGTATTTACGGCTTCCGCATCGCTCTTGTATTTATTGGATTTTCTATATCCAGATAAATCTAATAAATTAGTAGAACGGCCGAGATTCTATCTTAACGTTCCAAAAACTTCGACAAAAAGTTTAGTAATCACATAAATATCATTTACACGCGTGTTGTTTTGTATAAAATATATAGTTTTGCTTCTCATAAAGTCAAATTAAATATGCCAATGATGAAGGCAATATAGATGTCCAACTAGTGTTGGAATGAACGTAGTTTTATTCGCTTGTATAGCTAAGAATGAATAGTAAAAGAATGAAAAGAATGCTCAAGGTTGCTTTTACCGTGTCAGCGGATACTTCTCGTGAAAAGCAGAAATTTGTTCATGGCATGGGTTTTATAATATATTACATTTCAATTTATATGCAAAATAACTTATTAATAAAGTAAATCGTAAATTATTTACATATAACACGCTGCTACACATTTATTCTCGTGAAGGCAGTGTGAAAAATCTACCTCGTGCACAAGCGCTTCATTCATGCAATACATTGAACCAAAAATGGGTCTTAAAACAATGAGGAAAAACATCAAGACAATTAACAGCATTTGTTGATATGCTAATTGCAAATGGTTGACTTAATGTATGTTTTTCATAATTTTAATAAAGTAAACTTCTAATTAAAATAATGAACTTAATTAATTGATTCCATGATGGCATTGCATTCACTCAATTCACTAATGAGTACACTGTAAAAAAAGTTGCAGTAAAATTACATGTAAAATCGTTGGTAACAAAGTTGCCTACAATTTTACAGGTAAATTTGCTTCATAAGGTAAAATTTCTACCATCTAGTAAATTTCACATGCTGATGTGTTTTTCAAAGATTGTACTGTAAAATTCGTATGTAATATTTATATGAACTCTATATTTACCGAACACTGAAGTAATTTTCATATGTATTTTTATAAAGACAGCAAGCAACTTTCCTAATTCTTTTATAGCACCTAATAAGTCATATTGAATCGTTCAACCAGGGATCAAGAATGAACACGCTTACGCGAAACCTACGATTGTTTGTGACGTACATGATATCATTGAGCCAATAATAAGTTCGACAAACGAATAGAATTACCTACGCGCACAGATAAATAATCCAATAACCAATAACATTGCGGCGTATAAATTTCGTATTTTCCATGATATTTATAGTTTTACTCAAAAATTCAAGTAAAAACAAATAAATATAAAAGATCCTCATATATTTACAGCAAAATTAATAGTTCACTAGTAAAATTACTTTTAAAGTGCACTAAATACCCCAAAAAAAATGTCAATTTTATATTTTTAAGTAAATTTTGAGAGTGAATACAAAATTATACATGTTTTTTCCTGTATTTTCCTTTCGAATTTTTGTTACATCTTAAACTTACATGGAAAAGCTATAAATTTTACTGAAATTTCTTTTCCATGTTAAATATCCTAGAAAAAACATGTAAAATAAAATTTACATGATTTATTGTGGTAAATTCACAAGGTTTTTACATGTAATATTCCTGATTTACCATGGCAAAATTACTGTAATTTTTTACAGTGTAGACGTTGCAGCTCTATTTCATTGAATTGCTGTAAAAATAAAATTAAAAATAATAAGATTGATATTAAACATTGATCAAAAGAAAATGTCTAAACAATTAACCACCATGGCATTCTTTATGACGGTTCCTTGTGGAGGCATCACCATACATGCAGAAAAGGGAATAGAAATGTGAGTTTCTACCTACCAAGCATCTTTAACATTCCACCAAGAGCAAATACACATTCTTCAGTGTCGTGTCTATGTGTTATTCTCGATGTCCTCCTAAGAAATCATGAGCTTAAATGCCTGCCCTCTAAGGGCCACAACCCAAACTCTCACTCAGTCAACGACCGCGGCATATGTCGGTAATTCAAGCACTCCCCTACATCTTTCATTAAGGTATGCATCTGTACGTTCTTGCAATAAGTGCAAACATTGTACTAACGAAGAAAGTATTATTTAATACTTTATTGCGTCCAAATCGTGAATAATTTTATGAAAATTGTACGTAAAAGTAAGAATAAGTACTTATATACAGTGACCGGCATAAATATTGCAACATATAGGAAATTTTTTTATTATTGAAATATACTAAAACTTTTTTGGGGGAATAGATTGTGCATGTTTAGAAACTCCAAAATTTATTTTGACACACGTCACGCAGTATTAACCATATTTGGAAATAGTACTACAGTTGAGCTGCTAAGAGCGAAAAAAATGGAAATATGTAATTCAATGAAACAATATTTGGAAAAATTGTGATTTTAATTTTTTTAAAATATGTTTACAAAAATTTGCATACGGCCTCAAAATTGAATTCTAGGCAACTTTTTCAAATAACTTTTTTGGATATCATGTCATCTAACCTCACTTTTTGCAGATTCTTAGCATATTTTTTAAATTTACCGCCATACTAGTGATCACGTGACATGTGTCAAAATAAATTTTGGCGTTTCTAGACATGCACAACCTATCCCCCAAAAAAAGTTTTAGTATATTTTAACAATACAAAAATTTCCCATATGTTGCAATATTTATGCCGGTCACTGTATATTCGTTCATATTCAAAAATTCAAAATTATTTATTGAACGTGTGAAAATATAGATAACATAACAATTATTACCCATACATATATAATAATGAAAGCTAATTTATTCCATTAATGAATCTTGTTATTAGTTAATCAAAAATTGTAAATAATATTTCATCATAACAATGACACATTACGTTCCGTCGATGAAAAATCACTCAATGAATGTTGTTTGTTTGTATTATAGTATTTTTCTCAGTGCAGAGGTACGTGATTCAACACGTGCATTCAAAAGACAAATACTTCCTTTTTTTGATACTTTAATAATAATAATAATAATAATAATAATAATTTATTTTATCCAGTGGACTCAAGTTGAGCATAGGACACGTCAAGTACAATGAACAAAACATCTCCGAAAACGCTATTATTTGAAACATTTAAATATGAAGAAATAACATGTTTCAAACAGGCAATTAAAAACTACAAATCCGAGTCGTATTCCTTAAGTGAATAGTAACAAGCAACATCACTTAAGCAAGCAAGAAAGCAGACATTTTATGTAACATGAAAATGCAAATTATTTAAATATATTTTTCTATAACATGACATACATCATTTCAATACAATGAAGTAAATACTTATATTATCTGCATCACCACATCCCAGAAATCTATTAGTCACCGAATATTCATTATGAAACTATATTTTTTACCTCTTTATATCCGTTAAAATGTCCTTCAAGGTGAGTACTAACTACTCTGGTTAAAAATTACACGCTTTCTAGATTTCTTTTTTCCCATCAGCACTTATAATTAAAACAATCTTTTCTACGTTTACAGAACTTTTCAGCATCATCCAAACCATAAGAAAAAAATCAATTTTATCTCTCTTGTCCCACGTATAGAATTCACTGTAAATCAGGTAAATCTGACAAACAAAAAGTAAACTGAATTATTACCGTAACGCGTTATAAGAGATATAAACACATTAAAATTCTTGGTGTTAGCGCAATACGATCCGGCGCTGCGTCCGTCCAAATCCATTAAGAGATGCGTAAAGGACTCACTTTCATCGGCTAGTTTTTTTTTTTATTTCAATATAAATTCGGTTTCAACGTGCGCACAGGTGCTTTCGTTCTAATCAGTGGCACACACCGACTTTTACGCAACGGACGACAGCCCAGATTGGTTAAGTTATAGTAAAAAGGTTCATCAACCGGTCAAATTTTTTCCAATGTTACGACCTTCGTCTGAAGGTATCATCTGGTAAGATTAGCCTTGTAGTTAAAATGAATCGGTATTTAATAGTAAATAGAAAAGAAAAAAAAACTAACAAAGATCCGTTGATATTAGATGGAATCTATTTGAGATAGACAGGAGACCTTAAAATTATTAAGAAGTGAAAGTACTTGAGAACAAAATAAACAAGAATCTAAGAAGGAAAAATTGCTTTGATGTACCTAAATATTGACACAGATCATTTTGTAGCTATTAGGAGGGGATAAACCCTTATTTCTTTATAGACAAGAGAGGGTAAATTAGAGTAGATGTTAAAGCATAGATGCAAAAAATTACAAACGGTGTTATATTGTGTATATTATAATGCTAGATTAAGAGCTTATCTTTGTACTGCACTTACTACGCTTATTTTGCACGTTACATTGTATCATGTTTCTTATTGTTAGACGTAAGTTTTCATATGTATTTTACTCAGATGTAATTCTGCATCCAATGATAGAGGTTGCACTCCGTTTATTGAATAATTTTTTTTTTAAATTTATTTTTTTATTTGAAAAACGTAAATACGGGAAGAGTATTTTAGTTAAATGATAATGTTTGTTAAAGCTATACAGGGTGTATCAGATATAGAGGTAAATATAATAATATGTAGCAGCTGCAATCATATACGATCAAAAAGTCTTAATGCACAGGGGGTCTATCTGTAAGCATTAACGAGAAAAAATATATTTTATAAATGCCGTGGGCTAGAGCCGCACCTGTGCTCAACCTAAATGCTGTCCCGAGTATACCCCCACATACCACTACCATTCAGCCATTACCGCTGTTAGTTTTGCGTGGATCGCCGCTTGGAGTGCAGGCCACTTTGAACATTTTTTTTAAATTCTTCCCGTCTCGAAAAAACGATCCTTTTCAGGACCATCGTGATTTCATATTAAGAAAATCGAAGCTTGATGCATGGGCAAAAGCGCGGGAATGTATAGATTCATTTTCGCGCGACATCATAGTAAAAAGGCGTGTTTGCAAATTTTCTGTATCTACATTTATTTCTGTGTAATTCGATTCAATTAATTTTGCGTTGTATGGTTAAATAAATCCAAAAGAAATAATTCAGATTCATGTGGTACCGTTTATTAACAACTAACTCTCGATTCGACAAAGCAAAAGAAAAATATTTACGTTTTTTGTAACTACTGAAGTCGCATATCCGGTGAAAGTCGAACGTCTTATCAGGATATTAAAAATAATACTTTGTAGACTTACGTAGAATGCTCTTAACAAAAAAGGAATGTTTATTTTATAAAAAGAAGAAATTTAAAATGCCACAGTTTTGCTATTTTTACAAGGGCCTTTATTTATTCAGAATGACGTTAAATGAACTTACGGCATACCATTAAGAATAATACTACATGAGTGCAATGTATTTATACATAATACCACGTTTAGCGGGTGCTTAACATGACGTTTCCTTGCATCAGGCCCGGACTAAAGAATTTTTGGCTTAAATTTTACTTTTTTTTATTCTTTAATGATGAAATCCGGTTTCGGTGGGTTTGTGGTTTATATGTCGTGTAGTTAACACCCAAGCAAAATTTACTTTTTTATTATCTTGGTCGTATTAGAAGACCGAGAATTAATCGTAGGCATCCTAAAAATTTCGATATTTAGGATGATCACGATTTCTTTGTGAGAAACTGTTTGCAGAAAGATCCCGTAAGGCGAGTGTTTAACCGTGTGTCTAATATTATAGCAAATCCTACAAATTTGTAAGTATATTGCACCATACATACAATTTGGAGAACTCATTAATTTGTTTTATAGAAATGCAAGCTTAATTAAGACCAGTTAAAATGCTATTGCTGACATTCCGCTTTTATGCAACAGGAAGCTTTTTAAGTGCAATGGGTGATTTGAACGGTGTTCAGAAATCAAGAGCCAGTAAAATTGTTCGAAGGGTATCCCATGCTGTTGCATCTTTAAGTGCTGATTACATTCGCTTCCCTCGTACTAATGAGGAAATTAATGAAGTAATTCAGTCCATTATTGTGGCCACAGCCGTATTGCATAATGTTGCTTGTGATGAAGGTGAAGAGGTACCACTTGTGGATGCCGACATTGAAGCAGCTATTAATGCTGGCAATTTTTTTACCAGGAGAACAGAATTATTACAATGTTGCCTATAATAATAGGAGTAGACATAATCTAATTGTAAATTATTTTAATAATTTGTAATGGTTAATATGTGTAAAATTGATCTGACAGTGACAAATGGTATGTTGCACTATTATTATGGATGTGTATTAAAGGGCCCACATGGGCCGATTGTTCTTCATGTAAACACCACTGCTACTATGTTGCTTATTGTCACTGTTCAATTTTACCTTATAATATACAATAATAAATACACAAATAACCTAAAAACAAGTGTTTTATTTTATATTAGGCTAAATGTTTTTCTTTCACTTTTATTTCTAATTTTAGTAATCATTTTTAAGCTGTTGCTCTTCTATTTGTATTTTTTTAAATGGTTTTCATTTTGAAGAAGCTCTATTTTGAATGTATGTTCCTCATTTAAGCACCGCGTTTGTAGTGCAACGTAATTAGCCTTGTCGTCTGCTAGTGCTGCCCATTTTTCATTGGTATTCGATCGGTTTTTTTTTTTTACATGTAGTAATATGTTTTTTAGATTTGACTAAATCATTTAACAGGATTATTTCTTCTGAAGTAAAATAAGCGGCTCTTCTAGATGGTGATTCTGACATTTTAGGTATTTTGATCCGAATAAAACGAAGGTCGTCTCAAATATACTACGATCAGTTTTTATTATCTCTTATCAATGTATTAGTTTTTGGGTCAATTTTATGGCTGCAATATGTTTAAATTTGGGAATTCCAAATTTTGCTGTGATTTCATTGGCTATCATATTCAACACCCACTTTCGCCAACCATATATATTTTAAAGACTATTGTGAAACTAAACACATTTTCTGGTATTATTGAACTAGTTCAGGGAACGCACTAGGAAACTGATCGATTGAGTTCATGGTTTAAGTTCAAGTTTAAGGTTCAGTTGAACCTATATTTAAAACAATACTGAAAAAGCAGGCATAAATGTTCTATATTCGTTTTCTGTGGTTCATGTCTTGCATTTCTTGTAAAACTTCCGCAACTACAATATCAGTGATGAGAGAAGGTCTTCCTGATTTCTTTCCATCCATTACAGAACCAGTTGCCTCAAATTTTGCTATGAGTTTTTGAAAACCACTCAAACAACATGGGCCAACTCTTAAACCATTTAATGTACGAAATCGTCTTAAGCTTGCCATAAAACTCCGTCCACATTCATAATAGCATTGAATGAATCCAATGCGAATTTGCAGAGACAAAACCATTCCTTTCAACAAATAAATCCTCTTCCAACACGAAAAAAAAATGGTGTTATATGACACATACAACGCTATAATACGTACTTGTTTGTAAACGAGTTTGTTGCTATGACGACCAAAAGATGTGAAATAAATCCCATGATGCATGCGGCCGGGTACTAGTATTATTTTTACAATATTACAAATATTAACAAAAATATTAATTATTTAAATTACCATTATCTTTGAAAATCCCTTACTTGAAATTTAGTATACTGATATCCAAATATATTTTATAGAGTTATTATTTTATGTGCTTTACAACAGATACATACAATAATTAAGTAATCTATGCCTTCGAGATATAAAAGTCGAATCGCCCATCCCTATATACCTAATACTTTGTGTATAACCATACAACATAATTATAGTAATTAATAATTCAGATTAATTAAAGATAATGTAATCTAGTTTTACCTATGTAATACCTACTCAAGTTTGGAACGAGTGGAAAGCGTTTAATTAAGAATACTATGTAAACATTGCCCCTAAGCTAAATTTGATTTATTATTTGTAAATTTATTAAATGTATACCGTTGTTCATTCACCGAATCGATATTACTACGTGCGCGGGAAAGACAAGTATAGAGTACTACAACTGCATGGCATTCTGCATATGCATAAGTCACTGAACTGTAATGGTATTACAGTTTGTTGTATGTGCGGGCAATTGACGGCTCGCAGGAAGATGAGTGTAGGTAACTAAATGAATTGTTTCAGTACTAACTACACAGTACAAGTAGGTACCCTTACTGCAGGAAGGAATAAGGTACATACAAGGCATCCTCCTGTATACGTTGCACTTGGGCACGAATACTCTTGTGGCTTCAAAACCGAGACTGCACTTGACTAGCATAAATGAAGCGTAGTGTTATTGTCCCTTATATGCTTTCTTATTAACGGCACTACATGCTGTTAATAAGAAAATATGGAAGTTTAATTAATAAAAAAGATGTTTTAAGAGTTTAATTCATAGTGGTTTATATAGAAAGAGTTCGTTAAACCCGTGAATTAGTTTAGTAAGAAATTTCTTTTTGTTCTAATCCAATATTCTTAGTAATACGATCCCGCTAATAATAGATTTTTTTTGTTTGTAGAAGAACTCAGTACACTGTAAAAATTACAGTAATTTTGCATGGTAAAATCAAGGAATATTACATGTAGTAAGTTGTAAATTACCACAATAAATCATGTAAATTTTGTTTTACATGTTATTTCTAGGATATTTAACATGGAAAAAGAAATTTCGGTAAAATTTATAGCTTTTCATGTAATGTAAGATGTAAACAAAAATTCAAAAGGAAAATACAGGAAAAAACCATGTACAATAATTTTGTATTTACTCTTCGAAATTTACTTCAAAGTGTAAAATTGACATTTTTTGGGTTATTTAGTGCACTTTAAAAGAATTTACTAGTGAACTATTAAATTTTCTGTATAAAAATATGAGGATCTTTTATATTTATTTGTTTTTACTTAAGTTCGGGTGAAACTATAGATATCATGGAAAATACGAAATTCATACGCCGCAATGTGATTGGTTATTGGATTATTTATCTGTGCGCGTAGGAAATTCTATTCGTTTGTCGGAACTTATTATTGGCTCAATGATATCATGTACGTCACAAACAATCGTAGGTTTCGCGTAAGCGTGTTCATTCTTCATCATCCCCGGTTGAGCGATTCAGTATGACCTATTAGGTGCTATAAAAGAATTAGGTAAGTTGCTTGCTCTCTTTATAAAAATACATATGAAAATTACTTCAGTGTTCGCTAAATATAGAGTTCATATAAATATTACATACGAATTTTACAGTACAATCTTTGGAAAACACATCAGCATGTGAAATTTACTAGATGGTAGAAATTTTACCTTATGAAGCAAATTTACCTGTAAAATTGTAGACAACTTTGTTACCAACGATTTTACATGTAATTTTACTGCAACTTTTTTTACAGTGTAGAGAGACGGAACAATTATTTGTGATTATACAGGATGTTTATCAAGTGATGTTACAATTTCTTTTAAGGCTAACATAAATGTCATTTGATTTCTAAAATTGCAGTCTGGTGGACATTGATATGCACCCCAATCAAAAAAAGACATATTTATGTTATATGTTAACGCGCGTTTTACAAACGGTATGTTATCAGAGATACCATCTATGTAAAAAAAAAATAAAAGCCAATAACATTAATGACTGAGACAACTCAGAAGTTTTATTAATAAGATTATTTGGTTTATTTGTTACAGGTAACATTAAACAAATGATAGTAAAAAAGCTGTTAATATTCCAAATTGTTATTGTCAATTATTATTTCGTATTTTGACATCACGATAAAGAGCCTTTTTCTAATTTCGACAATGTTTAACATGTCGATAAAACTGTTCATATATCATGTTGCAATTTGTCAGCTTGGGAAAATACCCAAGTATATTTCAGGCGGAAATACATGCTATTGGAAGATGTGTTCAGTTCATTATGGATAGGAACTATCGGAAGCAGGTGATTATCATCGTGTCTGATAGTCAAGCAGCCATCAAGGCGCTGAACTCATATGAAATCAGCTCCAAGATGTCTGGAAGCCTAGGAAACTAAATGAGCTAGGCAAAAGAAATAAAGTAACCCTCCTGTGGGTTCAGGTCACACAGGAGTGGAAGGAAACGAAATAACGGATAACCTCGCAAAAAAGGGGCTGGAATGCCTTTTGTAGGGCCTGAACCCTTTTGTGGGTTAAGTAGCAGTACAATACTGAAGAAACCAGAAGAGGTTTACAGAATGCATCAACCTGAGTAAGAACAATGTTCGTATATTAACAGGAATACTTTCAGGCCATTGTAGACTGAAAGGACACCTGAGTAAGCTTGGATTGGAAAAAGATCCTGAATGCAGATTTTGTCGGGAACAGGATGAAACATCCATCCACCTCCTCTCAAACTGCGTAGCACTGTGGCAACTCGGAGGCATTGCACCTGGAGCATGTGAAATCAAAGAGGGAGACGTACCTAGACGGGCCCTCTACATCCTACACTTTCTAAAAGGAATAGGATTGGAAGGCCAGCTGTAAAGCAGCAAGAATAGAGGACACAATAGATCTTTTAGGTCGCAGTGTAACACCACCCTTCTATTTACTTACATACATACTTACATGTTGCAATTGACAAAAAAAAATATTAATAATAATTAATTAAAAATACGGTTGCCACGAGACTATAAACAGCCAGACATGTCAATTGCGATTCACTGGTAATTGTGAAAGAAAAAATTGATATAGGATGATGATTCCTATAAGGAATTCGCAAATTTCATAATTAAATAGTGCTAATTTGGAATAGTTCGACAATTGGAAATTAAAAAAATATTTACTTGACAATATTAAGTGGTGGTGCAAATCTTCGGCCAGTTCTCCCTAACCCCTCCCATTTTTCTTTTGTATTAATTTTACAAACTTTTGAATCAGTTTAGTTCAGTTGGTAGTAGTTTTTTGCTAACTAAAATAATACCTACACAAAAAATTTAATGTAGGTAAATTTAGAAGACATTTTATAATGAAAAATACATTAAGTTTTTATCGGGAATACTTAAATATAAATACTAACATATTCAGAATTACATATATTTAGTTCTTAAACTGTACGTAAGTACATGAGTCGCAGTTTTTGTGATTTTATATCGACGAAAACATAACACAACACACAGCACAAGAGTTATTTAAGTGAACATCGTCGAGTAAAATATAATGGATATTTTATGCATAACCCCACGTATTTCTTACAAAGAAAGGGAAACGCAATTTTTTTATTTTCTTTGTTTGTTTACTTAAGCAAATGACTTGTTTTTTTTTTTTACTTAAAACACTATCATGATGTATTTTTTCGCAGGAATAACTCCATTATTATATTTATTATTTCATTTTCATAATTTTTACACTAAGGAAAGATAAAAATGGTTATTAATTTGCGATGTCATCCTAGAATAATATCACACTTTATTACTATAATTAATAAATATTAAACTTTCTTGAATCCAATTTTTATTGCGGGGAAGGAAATGGACACATTTTAAATGAATTTTGTTATTCAGTTTGCAGGATTTGATAATTGAAATGTAGTAATTGTTAATGTAATAAAAGTTGATTTTATTATTGTTATGTTGTTGCGCTTGCGCTAGAAGTAGGTACCTATAACTTGTAAGTGAACAGTTTCCTCTTCCCAGTCTTCCGAATAAAGTACATAGTTTAAAACAATGTCTAGTTTCTCTCTAATACATTACAATTATTATAGAGCTGATTCTAAATTCATGCGACAAATTTTATTGCCCGATTCTTAGCGTTATGATGATCATAAAAGTTCATATAAATGTATGCATGTAGCGGCTTAGTTTTGAAGATACAGTATGTTTAATGGTACTTTAAAAAAATGTTATAGTATAAGTAACAAAATTTGTCATTTTTTAAAGTTTTCAAAAATGAATTGCACAGCAAACTTAAATTTTCTAGACTTTTTTCGCAGTAATTACCTTAAATAACTAGCTTATACGATCCCCATTTCATTGAAAATGTTGATGAATTGAGAAATCGTATTGTCGTTGAGACAATTCGAAACAAATTATGCATTTTTTTTTTTCTAGAAAATCCAAATGCGCAAAAGAGAACTGCTCTACTCTGTTTTGCGCATTTGGATTTTCTGCAGTGTGACGAACAATTAGCAAATACAACGTGTTTTGATCAGATGCGTAGTAGCTTTGGTAACATATTTTCTCAAGATAAAAAACAAAACTCACCCTGTATAATATTCTATCGCGCTACTCCTATAAACAATACATATAAATCTTAATGGTCAGACGAAACCAAAGCCAACAATAACAGTTTTAAAGGCGTATCTGTCTAATTTTAAAGGTATACATAATACACCGGGCGGGCAGACGTTAATACTTCAGATTGCTATAGATTTGTTGTTCTTCAAATGTATATTTGCCTTCAATTAGCAACCGAGCTGAGTTCAGATTGCGAAGGGGCATCGAACCAAATGGGGTTTCGGTTTATATAGAATTCGGGACCAGATGCTGATGGGCTTTTAAATTTAGATAATAATCCTCCTCTTGTGAAACGTTGATGATGTACACTTCTCACAGGAAAAATCGGGACACTAGCAATCCTGAATTTTAAAATTTCTTGGATGTAAATGCAGCTTTCAGAGGATATATGCACTTATCAAAGCCATAAATCACTTTTTTGTGTGTATTATTGCGATCAAAGGTAAAGACTAAAAATTTAAACAGAAATATAAATGTATATAGAGAAAAATGTTTATACATTAAATAAACACATTGCAATTCAGTGGCGTGTTTCCTTAGAAATACCGAATACGAAATATTAATGCAAAAAAAATACATAACAAATAAAAGGCTTTTGAGTAGAGTAGACGGCACATTAGAAATACACATATGTATTTAACTTGTTTGATGTATGTAGAGATAATTCTTTTTTTAAAAAAACATATGGCGATGGGATTTTAACATTATATTACCTATTACTCGATATTAGTTACTTAGTTTGATTTATGCTCCCGAGTATTGCTTTAGCAAAGACAATATGTCAATCAGCCTCCTGAGTTTTTGAACAATGTGATTTCACATTGATTAATTACACTATTATTGATGTTTCATTATTGTGTTGTTTAGTATTCTTAATATATGTATTACTACATGCATATTTTTATGTTTTAAAAAATTACCAAAAACAGTTTAAGATTATTTATAACATTTTTACAGCAATTAATGTCGCAAAGAAATTATTTATTTTATTAACCCTCCGTTTATTGTATTTTCAAGAAATATATCTTAACTATCGCCTGTGTAATCCAATGTCGCTGTATTTTATTGAAATATAGCTAACACTTTTAGTCTGTAACACAGCTTCAGGCAGTAGCAACGAAAAAGTATTAAATGTATCAAATTCAAAAATAAATATTTTAGCACTAACTGAGATTGACGAACAATATGCTTTCTTACAATGTTTGTTACGTATTATAAATCCAATAATATTTTAAATAACTGTTAATAAACCTGTCCTTTTGTAAAGAGACCCAGTGTTGGCCATATCTCAAGAAAATAGATCAACGACGTCAGATTACACAGGCGATAGCTAAAAATATATTTCCTGAAAATACAATAAACAGGGTCATAAAATAAATAATTTCTTTGCGAACTTAATTGCTTATTTAAGAATTTATAAATAATCTAAACCTGGTTTTGGTATTCTTTTATAGATAGAAGGAAACTTTATAGTAATACAATATTTAAGAATATTAAACAGTAATAGTAATTAATATATCAATAATAGTGTAGTCAATAAATCTGTGAAAATCACATTATCCCAAAACTGAGGAGGCTGACTGACATATTGTCTATTGCTAAGTTAATACTCGCGAGCATAAATCCAAGTAAGTAACTAATATCAAAGCAGCATTAACAAGTAACATAATATTAAATAATAAAATCTCATCACCACATGTTTTCCTTAAAAAAGAATTATCTCTACATAACATCAAACAAGTTAAATACATATATATTTCTAAATGAAGCCGTCTATTCAAGAGTTCTTTTTGTTGTTATGTATTTTTTTTTCATTGCTATTTCTAAAGGAAACGCCGCCACCGAAACTCCGATTTGTTTATTCTATACATAAACCTTTTTCTCTCTATATATTTATTTTTCTGTTTGAATTTCTAGTCGTTACCTTTGATCCCAGTAATATACATAATTCAGTGATTTATGGCTATGATAAGTGAATACGTCCTCCGAAAGTTGCATTTACAATCAAGAAATTTTAAAATTCTGAATTGCTGGTGTCCCGATTTTTCCTGTGAGAAGTGTACGTACTTTTTATTTCTTTTTCTTTGCAGTTGACGGTTCGTTTTGAATTTTAACCTGGTTTATATAAGCGAAATGTCTAAGACGGAAATTATTTAGAATATCTATTTAGAACGTGCGACAAACCTACTAATTGTGAGCACGTCTATTCTTATATGACGGCACATTCTGTGCCATCACGCCAGAAATGATTTGTTTTTAGTCTTGAGACCTCTATTCCAGTAACTAATTGTGACAACTATAATTATTGTACCACTTACTTTTAGAGCCCTGTGACACAATATTGTATAGTACTAATGAAAGCTTATATACACTGAGATCGTGAATGGTTGTCCTGATCCTACAATATTCTTCGCGATGCGCAAATCAATATTTTCATTCAATCATTGTAATGAAATTAGTAATACAGCGTTTCCTCAAATTTTGCTGTCAAAATTGACATATGTTCTACACAGCCGAATTTTGCTTATTTAGTCATTCCATACCTATGATTCTTTGTTAATTTTCATATACAGTCTTTCTCAAAACTACGGCTTCATATAGCATTGAGAGCGTAACGTCTTTTTTATTTGGCAAAATGCCATTTAGACTGGACTAAGATAATAGTTATTTGTATCACTCGGCCAGAAAATACAGCAGCCCACAAGAACGAATACTCGCAAAAGAGTTTTTGGCCGTGTGATATACAATGTTTTTTGGGCGAACAAATCGAAATTTTGAATTAAAAATAGAAAAAAAAAAAAGTTGACACTAGGGAGTTGATAGTACAAGTTGGCACACATGTTACATACTTTAGTATTTTGACGTTTCCGAGAATAAATCTTTTTTCTGTAATTTTCTTTTCAGTTTAATATATACAGGGTGTATCAAATAAAAAAGTAAATTTTGCTTGGGTGTTAACTACACGGCATATAAAGTACAAACCCACCGAAACCGGATTTCATCATTAAAGAATAAAAAAAAGTAAAATTTAGAGCCAAAAATTCTTTAGTCCGGGCCTGATGCAAGGAAACGTCATGTTAAGCACCCGCTAAACATGGTATTATATATAAATACATTGCACTCATTCAGTTTTATTCTTAATGGTATGCCGTAAGTTCATTTAACGTCATTCTGAATAAATAAAGGCCCTTGTAAAAATAGCAAAACTGAGGCATTTTCAATTTCTTCTTTTTATAAAATAAACATTCCTTTTTTGTTAAGAGCATTCTACGTAAGTCTACAAAGTATTATTTTTAATATACTGATAAGACGTTCAAGTTTCACCGGATATGCGACATCAGTACTTACAAAAAAACGCAAATATTTTTCTTTTGCTTTGTCGAATCGATAGTTAGTTGTTAATAATAAACGGTACCACATGAATCTGAGTTATTTCTTTTGGATTTATTTAATCATATAACGCAAAATGAATTGAATCGAATTACACGGAAATAAATGTAGATACAGAAAATTTGCAAACACGCCTTTTTACTATGATGTCGCGCGAAAATGAATCTATACATTCCCGCGATTTTGCCGATGCATCAAGCTTCGATTTTCTTTATATGAAATCATGATGGTCCTGAAAAGGATCGTTTTTTTCGAGACGGGAAGAATTTAAATAAAATGTTCGAAGTGGCTTGCACTCCAAGCGGCGATCCACACAAAACTAACAGCGGTAATGGCTGAATGATTGTGGTATGTGGGGGTATACTCGGGACAGCATTTAGGTTGGGCACAGGTGCGGCTCTAGCCCACGGCATTTATAAAATATTTTTTTCTCGTTAATGCTTACAGATAGACCCCCTGTGCATTAAAACTTTTTGATTGTAAATGATTACAGCTGCTACATATTATTATATTTACCTCTCTATCTGATACACCCTGTATTTATCAATAATAAGGGCAATGAAAACACCAGTTCATCTTAGCATGGTTGCACAGTAGCTTAATGACAATTTATTACATATCTGTTATGTGGAATCTAGTGTGACCAACTTTTACTGGTGGTTCTCACTTTGAACACAGCATGTAAGCAGTGCAGGTATCTTAAAGAAACATTTTCCTAATTTTATAATTTATATTATATTTTTGTTGTAGAGCATATGGCTATGAAAAGCATCCATCCATTATTATCCATTCAGTATCTCGAATAAATTATGAAGAATGTCTGATATAAGTTAAGATATGACATAAATGTGTATTTTTAGAATATATATTGTTTAAACCTTTTGCACCTTTAAGTAAACCTGGTTGTATTTGTTATCTCAGAAATATACTGTTTCGAAAAACGTTTATTACGTTATTTTTGCGCGGAAGTTAGTTGAATGACTCATACCCTAGATGTAATTTTGGTGCACTACACTTGTTATCCGGGTTGACATAAGTGTATATTAAGTTGCATACGCACAATTAGACAAAAACCGTACCATGACCGCACGTTACTGTGTTTTATTAACGAACTTCATTCGAAACAGTGGATGTAAATACTGATATAATCTTCGTGGAAAGTGGAGTAGGATTAGGACAGTCTTATTAATAAATATTAATTAATATATTATATATTAATATTATAATATATATAATTAATATTTATATAATATATAAATATTAATTCAAAAAAAAACAACGATTTTTTTTGACTCAGCTTGTTGAAGATACTTTATTTTTAAACATTTGGACAATCCCCTTTATTCGAACCCTTAAAACAAACAACAAAATGAAAAACAGCTGCTTCAATACATGGCTTTGCGGTCTTTTAAATACATACCACCATCTAAAATATCTTATATTACTCCTTCCTATTTAAGGCTTCTTTCTTCGGTATTGTTTTCTCAAAGGTGCCTGCACCAATACAAGGGAAGCCATTTATTGATTTCTATTTTTATTAATATTATTACAAGGGGATCATCTCAATCTCCCTTCATTTACATCGAAAGAAATAACATACATTTCATTCGCAGTATATATTTTTTTATCCTTATGCAGCCGCAAACTTAATAGTATATTAAAGTACGAGTTTCATAAGGCATGATTTTGTCGCACGAGTTCAAGTTTAGAAAACGAGCCGCAGGCGAGTTTTCTAATGAACGAGTGCGACAAAAAGCCTTATGAAAGGAGTCCTTTATACTATTTTTTCTATTTTGCATTATAAATTGATAATAAATACTTAATAAAAATCTCATTAAAAATGTTGAGTTTTATTTTTATATGAAGTTGGTCACATTGACATACGATTGACATTTGACGAATTCAAAATTCAAATTCGGCTATTTAAATTGTTTAAACAATATATTTCATAATATAGTCTCCTGTAACTGTAAAAATGAGTGATACTGAGACAAAATTTATCCTGTACGCCACCACAACTGCGTGAAATTGCGAGATAACGCCGTCATAAATTTATTACCGAAAAAATAAAAGCAGTATAATGAAAAAGCTACCATCAATTTGAACTATGGGCTGTACAGAATAATGTCAACACAATATCTGAAACATTTTATTGGCATAATTTTGAATTACAAGGTAAAAATAAGAAATCTTCTACCTTATGGTCTATTATTCCATGCTTCGTTCTTGCTTTTCCATTTATAAAAATACAGACATATCAAATATATTAAATTACAAGCCTATTTAAAACGGATTCTCTGAGGGATACGAGGTTAAGAAATCTAAAATTTATGCATTGAAGATATTAATAAATTTATAGAAAAAGGTTCTGACGCATTGTTTTAGCAATAAAGGTACGATATTATTTGCAAAAATGTAATGTTTTATGTAATGGATTTAATTTTAGATCGTTTTAATAATGGGTTACACAGGTGCCTGTAGACGAGATGAATTACAAATATGTCCATACATGATTTAGAATTTAAGAGTGATATTATTTTGGTGACAGTACCTAAACAAAAAATAATATCGTAAGAGTTTTTGCAATTACGGATGAAAGATGGATTACTTTAATTAAAAAATATGTCGCCCTGCGACAAAAATAAAAATATTAATCATTCAAGATTCTTCCTTACATATCGCAATGGTTATTGTATATCGTGCCCGATTGGAATTAATACGATTGGCAAAATGCCTAAATTAATAGCTGATTTTCTAAAATTGCCCAATTCAGAGCTTTATACTGGACATTGCTTCAGACGTTCTAGTGCTACAACACTTAGCAGACGCAGGCAGTGATTTGCTGACTATAAAACGTCATGGTGATGGAAGTCATCTGCGGTAGCTGAGGTTACATCGAAACATCTATGAAAAGTAAAGTGGCTGTAGCGCACAACTTATCAGGGCCAAGTACATCTGGTCATTCTAGAGTTATATCATCGAATGATTCTCAATCACAAGAGTCTACCATTAAGCAATAACATAACTCAGCAAAACTTTGTTACGAAGAATTTGCCTGGCATAACAATACATGCTCAAGATACTTGTTCCGTCAGTGTAATGTATAACAGTAATTCCACGTTTCATAACAATAACAATGTAAACTAAATTTGTATAGAATTTTGATTAAAGTATTTACAATTTACATGCATTAAACGTCAATTTTGCTTTCTGTCATAATGTATTCAATACAGCCAACCTATAGAAATGAAAAAAGGCGTATCACAATGAAGCACTTTTCGATACGCAAAAGCGTGTTACAATTGCGTTTTTATGAACGCAAAATAGAAAAAAATTATTTATTAAACCTCCACATTCTCGCAAACATTGTGATGTCACACTAACCGAAATACGATGTTCCTTTGTTCCAGTGCGTTTTCGCGTTTGTTTATTTCCTTGCGCTTGAGTTTTCAGCGGCAAAAACCAGGATAAAAAAAAATCCACTATATGGAGGAGTCGTTAAAAAAAAAAACACATTTCTGATGGAATTGTAAAAATAAACACATCTGTTTTTCTAAGGAAATATTTATTTCAGACTGGTGTGATGTCTGTAAAACGTTCCCCAGAACAACGGTAACTAGATATATGGAAATATTGGCGAACTGCAGGAAATAATTTACATATTTCACGTAACTATCACCTGGCCTGCCTCTATTATTAAGTTCTGTGCGCTATGCGTATATGTGTGACGTTTGCAAATTTGTCATCGCGCACGACCCTCTGATACGTTGGGGTGGAATGGATTTATGTTTAACGGGAACGTAGTTTGGTTACCCTTAATAATAGAGTTGAAAAATGGGGTGTTGTGATGGTAGATATAGTAGTGACAATTTTGTTTCTTCAAAAATTTATATTTTACAATTCTATATTTGCGATACGAAATGAAAGATATATCTACAAAAGCATTTCTTTTTTCAATTATGTACCGACACACACATAGGATCATATTCTTAATGGAAGCATGTCAATATTCAGTGTTATTAACTAGTACGATAAAGTCCAGTATACTTCATTTACTATAACAGACGAGGTACGTCATTACTTGCAAATTCGGGCCATGCAATACCATATTATTAAAATAACCAACTAACATGTTCAATTAAAGATACTATGTTGGTGCCTACTGCTTTTCAAATTGCATGCTTGTCACATCTTCCCAATGTATTCCCACCAATTTAGTTATAGCTGTCAACTGTCAAAAGGTTATATTCTGCATTTGCAGTAAAGTCTGGGAATTTGCGCTTATACTTGGTATATATTTATTTAAAATAAGTAGTTATTACAACTAAACCATACCGAAACCATTGTGTAAAAATCGAAGGAGTTAGTAGTTCGTTAATCGTGTATTTCGACGCAGAACGCGAGAAACAAAGGGCCATTACTCCGTTAACTTTCGTGCGAGGAGTATAAAATCCATATATTTTTAATGTCATATTCTTTACAGTATTTCGTTTTTAGAGAGTAACGAGTGTTCTAAACATTCATGTTGCAAACATAAGCAAAATTTCATCCATGAGTAAACAAGGAATTACATCCACTAACCCAAAACGAAAATGCATACGAAATAAATATTGTAAAAATTGATTATTCTACTCATTGTCAATGTGTCAAATTCATGACATGTACGAAAACAGTGAGTATATACAAATATTGTTTACAGAAGTGGTTCTTTCACATACATTTTTCAGACTAACATAACACATTAAACATTTTGAACAGTGCTCTTAAAGAAAAAGACATTTCTATGGTTGAAACACATTGTTGTGGTGGATATTATTTGTTCTCAAAGAAAAGGAAGCTTGTTACGAAGCGATGGATGAAATATAGCAGATCGGAGGATGCATACAATTGTATAAAGCGGATTGAATTAAATTAGTCTGGAAATTTGACGTACTTGGTGTACAACATATTGGAAACGAAATTCAGAAGTAGTAAATCAGAGAGACTGGTGTGGATAGAGAAGAAACTTGCATACTAATCATTACTGTGAATACTTTAAGCGATAATGGTCCCGATTAAATTTATTGTACTCACTTGTGCTTTTTTGTTATTTTTTTTCCACTGCTATCACGATTAACTTACTTTAAATCCTGATTTTCAAAAAGAATCATCACTAATATTAACGGTAAATGTTATTTGTAAGAGTTTATTTATTCACCTGTCAAAAGTGTTTGACAGTTAAATAACCTAACGGTTTGTTTACGTTTTGACGAACAGAAAATTTGCAACACGGTCGTGACGTCATAGTAAACTGACTCACGTAGTACCCCGTCTGTTATCGTAAATGAACTAGTGAGTCGTTTGCTATGACGTCAAGACCGTGTTGCAATTTTTTTTTTTTGTTAAATCGTAAACAAACCGTTAGGTTATTTGACTGTCAAACACTTTTGACAGGGGAATAAACAAACCCTACAACAAAATAACATTTTGCGTTAATATTAATGATGATTCTTTTTGAAGAGGAACCCATATTAGTTCCGAATGTTTGTTTATAAAACTTATTATTAAAGCTGAAGATATTTTGTTCCATGCACAATTTTGTTAATTTAATGTATTCAAAAAAAATTATCCAAAGCAACGTTGTTAAAGATTTTGTAAAATTGTGTTAATAGAAACGTTTGGTAACAGAGCTGTTACATCAAAGATATTAATTTATTTCAAGAACAAATTTGAAAATTGTAGAGTTTACCAATGAGTTCTTTTGTGTGTTTTATGGAAAAATAAAATTATTATTAAAAATATTTTTCAAATTTAAGTCGGTTAAATTCTTGTGTTAACCATTTAGAAATTGTATAAGTGAGAGAGTCAATATTTTAAACAATATATAGACCTATTGAACTGTCTGGTTTATGAACTTTAGATAAACAGTACATATATTGTATCTTAGGCTTATTAATTTTAAGTTAATAATAATAATAATATATTTCATTTCATTTTGCAAATGATGCATAAAAAATGTCAAAAAAAAACAGTAAAACAAGTAAGTAGTGAAAAGAAAAAACAATGTACACACATGTTAAAACAAAAAGAGTCAAAATGTGAATCAAAACAGCATGAGCATTTAATTAAATTGATTTGACAAGAAATCATTTATTATTATTAAATTAGGTTTTCTTTTAATTTTTTCTTATACAAAGCATAAGGTAACGCTTTTATATTGTCTGGTACATGATTATATATCCTGATGCAATAGTGTGGAGCAAAGTTTAAAACCTAACTTCTTATTTATAAGATTAGTATATTCTTTTGAAAAGGAGTACCGACCGGAACTTCGTTGAAGAATAAACTAAGCTATATGGGTAATACGGTCTTTAAAATAAAAATGCTAAATAGCCTCAATATTTCGTCATATATTTATGACTTCCTCAGGAGGACATCTACAATATTACAAAGAATATGAACCAATAGTAAATAAAATATTTAAAATAATACTTACAAAGTTCAAATATAATAATCAAATTATACGTATTTAAATTTAGAATTTTTTAAAAGTCAAAAAACATTTTTGTAAACAAGGTAATGTTACTATGTATTTTTTAAAATGTTGCAATAAATATGGTTTAGTTGATTTGTGTCTGTTTTGCAATTAATTGAATTTTGATTACTGTTAATATGAACCATTTCTAGAAATAACCGCTTTTTGTAATTATTTTCAACATCAAGAATTTTAGTATTATCATAATTAAAATTGTGGTCTAAATTTTGAAAATGTAAAGACAAGACACATGAACGTGTACCTATACGACTATCACTTTTATGTTGGGTTATTCTATTCTTTAGCATTTGAGAAGTTTGACCCATATAACAACCTTGACAATCACGACAAGGAATATTATATACCAAATCACTTTGGTCCAGAATTGGTATCTTGTCTTTAGTTTTTGTAAAGATTGTTCTTATGGTTGTTATATTATACTTCGCAATTTTGATATTTTTAAATTCTTTAAAATGTTAGTACATTCTCTCAACACTTTAGTAACTTCCCTAATATACCTACCTAAAAAAAAAAGAGAGAAGAATCATAATGCCGATAAATCATTTTGTTAATATACAGAACACACTTTTTCAATTAATGATTTAGATGTAATTACCATAACTCAACAACTCAGCTAAATATGTACATATTTGTCAGAATTGAATCACAAATTGATCAAATTTGTCGCAAAAAAACTATCAAGCATCCATTCTTCCATATATTTAACAAATATAAGTACACACAACTCATTGTACAGCGCAATCTTATCATCTAACCAGATGAGAGCTTGGTATTTGTGATGATATGCTGATGTATTTCATCTAGAAAGAATTAATTTTGTCTATAATATTACAATTTTACTTAATCTAAGAATATCATAAATTTTATTTTAAAACTTATGCTTTTAAATATAGTTATGCTAACAACATTTTTTTTTTGTGTATGCAACAGACGATAATAGTTTTCTAATTTCTGTAATAGATAAGGCATCAAAAAATATTTTTTTTCGACTTTTATTGCTGCAAATTTTAATATACATAAATAACAAAATAACGCAGTTGACCTATAAATACCAACCAGGCAATATTTTCACCAAACTTCTATAAGCATCATCATTACATTTACTCTGTCTGCTATCAGTTCTTAGAATACAGAACATAGGACAATTTCAATTCCGCATATATACAACATAAGTTGAACGAACTATAACTGACTTGCGTGCCTCTACAATCTAGTTATTGGGTAATATAACATTCTTTCAATCTAGCACCAAATACGTACAAGTAGATGAAATAATTGTTAATTGTTACACTGTTTTAGACTATCCTGTATATAATGGAAACCATCCAGATAATTGCCTGTTAAGGAAATAAATGGTCTTTGCGTGATATCTTGAAAGACCATCATTATTTTGATTGGTATCCGCTACTTATATACTTTTCTTATATGTAGGAGCATTTCCTAAGAAGACGGCATAATCTTTAATTGACAAACAAACTAATTTTCGGACACATCATTATCTATGATGACATATACATATACGTATATGAATGTTGTACAAAATGTTTCAGATCAATTATCTTTTAATCTCAGTTGATTATTTCTCAAAAACCTTTAGTTTGTAATTATGGCTTTTGTCAAATTTTAATTCTTGAAAGTATACTTGTCAATATTATTTATTTTTAGTAGTCTATATAGCGCCGGTTCTGGACCACCAATTTTGGTTTTGGTAATTTTTTTATAGATAGAAGAAAACTTTATAGTAATGCAATATTTAAGAATATTAAACAACAATAATAATTAATACATCAATAATAGTGTCAATGGTAGTCAATAAATCTGTGAAAATCACATTATCCCAAAACTGAGGAGGCTGACTGACATATTATCTATTGCTAAGCTAATACTCGCGAGCATAAATCCAAGTAAGTAACTAATATCAAAGCAGCACTAACCAGTAACATAATTTTAAATAATAAAATCCCATCACCACGTTTTCTTAAAAAAGAATTATCTCTACATAACATCAAACAAGTTAAATACATATATATATTTCTAAATGAAGCCGTCTATTCAAGAGTTCTTTTTTGTTGTTATGTATTTTTTTTTTCATTGTATTTCTAAAGGAAACGCCGCCACCGAAACTCCGATTTGTTTATTCTATACATAAACCTTTTCTCTCTATATATTTATTTTTCTGTTTAAATTTCTGGTCGGTACCTAGATCGCAAGTATATACATAATTAGTGATTTATGGCTATGATAAGTGAATATGTCCTCCGAAAGTCGCATTTACAATCAAGAAATTTTAAAATTCTGAATTGCTGGTGTCCCGATTTTTCCTGTGAGAAGTGTACGTCCAGTTTAGTGCGGTTTGTGGTGAGGGTCAGGGAAAAAGTTTTCAATCATTTATAGCATAATAAATTGTCTTCCAAAACACCATCCAACATTTCCTCTTAACACTTTCATTTTTCACAATATATAAATACCAGTACGAAAGGGTCACAGTCCGTTGTTATTTCAATGTCAACGATTGCTTTGGCAAGCTGACATCTATAATTTTGGCCGCTGCAAGTTTATTTTTACCATCAGGAAATAATTTCGTATACCTGACACGATCATGTGATGATAATAATAGGTATTCTATTTTGAATTTTTTTTAAAGGTCGTTGTATCCCAACGTGAAACATTGTTAGCCAGCATTTTTTTCCACGCCAAAATATTATGCCAAATTTTAGCTTAAAACTGGTACATAAAAAAATGTCAGCTGTCTTATTAAATTGAATCAGTGAATTTGAAAATTGTAAAAATCCAAAATTTTAAAATAAGATAGGATAAGATGTTGTTTATTGTTATTTCCATAAAAATAGCAATAATTATACGTTGCATTACTGCAGTAGTAGTTTAGCAACTACGATGCAATTGATTATTCGCATTTAATACCATAGCATCATGTCATTACCAATGCCACTTTCTCCAACTTCTTTTTTCTTTTGTCTCACACTTCGTCGATAAATTCTCCCGACTTGGTATGAATACGCTAGGTAGATTTACCTACCATAGCCAACTTAATACAGGCAGACAGTCACGTGCTGCTTCATGCTCGAGCGGGCTTCATTAAAAACAAAAGCATGTTGCGCGGAAGGTAACAGCTGAAAAGTCTAGGCGACTCTTTAAAGCATCTTACTCAGATAGTGGGGTTGGAAATGTGCAACTTTTTTCGAACTTCCTTCTTTAATAGGGAGTATGCTTTTCGATGGGGACAAACAAACGCCATTTCCGCGAATTAAATGATGACTGCAGATGTACACTGAGAAAAGAGATTGCCTTAAATGAAAAGTTTTATAACTTTTGGTTTTTATCATGTTCAACGAAAAGAATACCTTTTCTCAGAAAAGTCCTTATTTTAATTGAAAGTAGCGTGCTATTTTGTCGGAAGACTATTTCCTTCTTAATTACATGCTTTTCGACGAAAAGTAACCGTAATTAAATGGAATGCACCTTAGTTTTGTTTAATATTTTATAATGTTTTTATAACTTCTGTTTAAGTAAGACAATACATATTATGTACACATTTAACAGCACATTTTAGTTTCTTTTAAGTATTATTGAATTATAAACAGTATTTTAAATAAAAAAGCCGGACGTTTTGGTTTATTTGCGTGGACACGCATATATACATTGATTTAAAACTTTTGCCTTTTAACGGAAAATGCAAGCACCTGTATTCGAGTGCTTTTTTACGCGGAAGTATTTTAGTTTTATTCATGTTCCCACGTGCATAAGTATGAACAAAAGTGAATATTTTTCGCGCGAGGTTAAAGAAATTTCATAGATAATTGGAATCTTTTCAGTTAAAGCTGATTTACTTATAAACCAAAAAACTTTACAGTAGTATATAGTGTTTGAAGGTTTTAAAACTGTTATACACGGGAAAAACGATCTTGTTTTCAGCCATTTTTCATGCATTTCGTTACAGTTACTAAATTATTTATTACTTGATTTAGGAATATTAAAAATATTCCTGTATTCAATCAAACAAATAATTTGGTTAGTAGATTTATTTGAAGCTAGGGCAGTATTTATTAATTTAACTAAATGTTTACATGGAAGTAAAAAATAAATATCGCATTTTATTTTCGTATAGCAGTTTTCTCCCCATATAGTACAGCAGGTGAGCAGATATATTTATGTGTAGTAGAGAAATTGTCGCATAGATGGCGCATCTCCTATTTCATTCCAGTAACAGATAATATTTCGCACAAAATAGGCTGGAAACTACGATCGTAACATATTAATCTGGTATATTTACTAGAACAACATCTGATAGAAGTCATCGCCATTGATAGGACAATTTCTTTAACGGCACACTAGAGTGTTATTGTGGTCACTGCGACCAACTCCCCATACCACCAGGATTTACAACATTCTAACGGCAAATCCCTCCTTAGTGCATGGGTTTTTTGGAGATAATTAGATAAAGATAATGATCAACGGCATTTTGTTGGGTTTACGCTTAAGTCTAAAATGAATAAATGTTATAAGAAAAGGAAAAATCTCTTGAATCAACATGTTTACGGTTTTCTGCCAATTTGCATAGTTTTCAAATAAATAATTTAAAATAAAGAGGACTTGTATCAACTATCAATATCTTTCACTTAAAAGAATAAACTGTTTCGACGAAAAATATATTATTTCCGAAGAAATGCGTGAATTTAAAATTATATTTCTTTTCAAGGAAACACCGAATCGTGTTGGCCACACATATAGAAAACGCAAAAACTTTTGGTTTAATGCAATTCCTTTTAAATGAAAAGGATATTTCTCTCAGTGTACTTTGAAATTTTATGGAATAATGCATGGATTTTGTGGGGATTTAAATTTTTAATAAAATTTCAACAACAAATATAAACGACACTCATTATCTATAACCCCGTTAAAATAAAAAATTAACAGAGGCTTTCATTCATTAACATCGCATGTTTCCATTTTTTCTGTTGTTAGACATCACATATAGTATTCTATGAATTACTGATTGATCCAGCATTTCCCCGTATGAACGCACACGAATGCTCTCATCAATATTAACAGTCATACATCATCGTAACTGCGGCGTTTCCAAATCTGCCACGTGTTATATAGGAAGCCACCCTTAATTTTATATGTTCGCCCTTGCAAATCGTACTCATATACCGAATTGTATTCGGCACAAGAGTGTTAAAATGATGTATGGTGATTTGAAATGGTTTTTTATTTAGGGAGGGTCAAAATTGTCCTTTTGGATACAATTACAATAAATTATTATCAAAATTATTCGTATGACTGCTAAAATTGAACTGCCTCTACTTCTAGATTTAAAAAGCTAGCTTAGTAATTTTCTGTGTGTGTTACTTATGTATTACATTGAGAGAAGAAGATGAGTTAAATGAACAACAAAATAGAGATCCGATAAAAAAAAAGGATGATCAAGTGAGAGTTATTCAAATGTTTTAACTAATCCTTTGATGGCAAAAAATTTGCGGTAAGTTTGTCGATTCCAATCTACAAATACACAGAGATTCAAAATGATTGTCAATTCCGCTCCTATAGATAGTAACAGGGTGTAGGTATATGCCGCGTGTTTGTAATGAAGGTTTGAACTAAGTCAGTGTTGGAACATAAGAAAGTAAACGGATCTGTCATAAATAAGGAAAACGTAACCTATATTTGAACTCGCATTATATAAACGACTATGGATTGGTGTTTCTGCTTGTAAAAATGAAATGTAATTAATTTAACTTTACTATGATTTTACAATTCAGTACTAACTGGTGTTTGACTAAATTTATTTATTACTTTAAATTATAACATACAATTAGTATAATTATTAAGTGACTGCATCTCTCAGTTCTTCTATGGTATGCATGCGGTTTCTATAAATCCTATTTTTTAGATAGCCGAACATGAAGTAATCTAAAGGGGTTAGATCAGGCGATCTTGGTGGCCATCTTTGTGCTCTAACGAACCTGTCAGCAAAAAACTGTTGAAGATATTGGCAGGTTTGTCGAGCAGTATGTGCTGGAGCATTATCGTCCTGAAAATAACCTGCTTCAAGCTCATTTTCTTGTAACTCTGCAATAAACAATTCCAACATCTGTTGGTAACGTTGGGCTGTTACAGTTTCCTCGAAGAAAATTGGCCCTATTATTCGTTGCCTAGACATAGCTAACCAAACTCCAACTTTTACAGGATGCAATTGCGTTTCTCGAAATTCGTGTGGATTTTCTGCAGGCCAGATACAATAGTTTTGTAAAATGATATAGTCTGTTAGATAAAACCAGGCTTCATCCGAGAAAAATGATTTGTTTAGCAAGTCATCGTCCCTTAAATTGTTATTAAACCAATGACAATATTCCAATCGCCTATCGTGATCTAATGGTAATAATTCCTGTACCGTAGAAACTTTATGGGGGTGAAAATGTAACTTTCTTTTGACAGCTCATTGCGCTGAAGTGTATGATAAGCCTATAAAATTATAAAATGTAATAACTATTTCACTTAATGTTATATTGATTTTTACCTGTTTGTTGAGCTATTACCACAGATAAATTCCCTTATTTTCTTACAGTATTCAGAAATACTATTGTTGGTGATATTAGATGTAAATATAAACGATTTGAAAAAAATTATAAGATAAATAATCGAAAGATACTACAACACGAACGCCAATGTCGCTAAATGTCAAGAAAATTCATTTAATGTATGAAATTTGTATGTAGCTAACTTCGCTCATTAAATTGGTAATAAGTATAGATAAATTTTTCCGGAAAACAGTTTTTTTTTCTTACGACAATCATTTTGAATCACATGGTATGTTCGATTTTGAACACTTAATTCTGATATGTCAACGATAGCTGCTAAAATCATGTGATCAACAGGCATTAATCAGCATAGGTAAACATTTGCAATAAAAACCATTATCGACATACAAAAAAATGGTTAAATGCAGTCAGACAAAATCGTTTGTTAAAGTAACAAAATATAAATGTCAAAATAATTATGTAGATTTGATAATATTTCTAGCATTGTTGTAACAATCGAGGTAATTTTATACAGGATGATTCAAAAGCGTCGGACCGCCTTCTAGAAGGCGCTGAAGAATCATTATTTGACAGAAAAAAAATGCAATCGCAGCTTTAATATTTGCAGCTCCGGTTGATTGTTCGACTGATAAATACAACACTAGATTAATAATTTACAACTCTGACTGTTGTACTTTATGACTATTATAGCTGTCATTAGTGGTCATTACTGGTGTGAAATAGCAGTAGCGCCATCTTCAGGGCGATTTCTGAAATACCCATATTTAACGTATTTGCTACTATCTGGAAGAAAAATGTTATACAGGTGAAGACATTGGCTTTGTTAAATTAATGAAACAATATGGTTGCCTTCATTATATGTTTTCTGGTAAGATTAATTAAAATGTTAGTTAACTCGACAAACATTTCCATGTTCTATAATGTTTGAAATAAGGGTAATATTGATGAAAACACACAGATACATGTCTTCGCTGTTGTTAATCAGAATCCACATCAACAAGATCAATATAGCAAATCGCACAAGACGCATTTTTCACGTTGTCCATAAGTAAAAAGAAAAATTGTTAATTGCTTCCCATTTATTCTAATGTGTCTTTACTATAATTAAGTTGATGTATGATCCATATATATGTCTTTATAATCACTCTCAATAAATATAACACTTGAGTAAGCTTCAACCCATAAGTAAATGATGTTATAAAGTTATTTTTATAACACATCAAGCACAAATAAAACTCCTATATACGGCAGCCATTTACAGTTGTTCATACTTGCTCCCATAAAACATTATTCCCCTTAGTCAATTAGCTGTAACAACCACACAGACCTATATACCAGACGCTTAGACATATGCACTAATACAGCATACCATAATCATAATAAAACACCTAAATAAACAAACTGAATACAGGCTTTTTTCATCTAGTCATTAATAAAAGCTCTTTCCAGTTTATTTTTCTTACCTCTTTCCTCGTATATACATATGTCTGTAGGAACAAAGATATTCCTGAGAGATATTGCCAGTATACTACTACATGTACTAGCTGCTGGAGTTTCTAAGTGAATTAATTAACATGAATGAGACCTTCTGTGCACGTTGTTATACATATAGGTACTCTACGTGGCAACACTGTAGAATTCCAATAGAGATGAAAGTGATAAAAAGTAAGGTATTAAATTATTTTATTCGCTACGATGCACTATGCGGCGGATTGACCTCAAACTGTGACAAAAATAGTTATCGTCAAGATATTAATATGAAATTTGATATACGTAAATTTTGAGGCAAAACAAACACTATCCTAAAATATAAACTGGATTCTTCAACCGGAAATGGTTCTTAACCTATACATATTTATCTAATCATATCATAACATCTCGTAAAAAGCGATGTTTTCTGCTTTACATCAAATAGTAATGATATGTATGTATGTTACTAATACAAAAGACAGTGTATATGTAAAACTCCGAACTAATCAGGAAACCGGACTTGAAATACACTAAAACTACTTTAGCAATAAGTTTTTGTTCATCCGACATAAAATGTTCTCGAATGTAATTTAATGTAACTCTTCCCTGCTAATCATTGTACTTTCAATATTGAAGACAAGACTCAAAAAATCTGAAAAAGTCTATATACAAGTCTAAAAAATACTCAGCATGGAAGGTGTAGATCAACGAGTGTGGCACAATACAGAAATGATACCAGGCATAGTGTTAAAATAGAAAACCTTAAATCAAGGAAAAATGTGTAACTTCATCAGAAAAATATCTATAATCACTAATTTAAACTGAAATATCTAACTCATACCAAAAATTTTTAGGTAATAATAACAATTCTTTTCTTCTAAATCAGGTATGGGCAACCTTTGACATGTTGTGGGCCAAACTTTAGTGTGCAAATACGTTCGCGGGCCGCGTTTAAAAGTAGTGCATTTTATGTCCTCTCCTGTAGTGGTTCCTTTTAGCGGCTGTAAAGCAAGCAATTCCTCAGTAACAGTGAACTCTTTATCAGCACCTCGAATAAATATAGCCAGTCGAGCTGTGTCAGACAAATCGGTGCTTTCGTCTAATGCTATGGAAGATGATTCAGAATCAGCCATACGGTCAATCAAAGTTGTTTTTATATCATTAGCCATCATTTCTATACGTCGGGCAACAGTTCGTCTTGACAAACTAATTTTCTTCAAATTCATTTTTCTTTTCAGGACACAAAATACTGCAAACTTCTAACATACACTCCTTGATAAATTCTCCTTCGGCAAATGGTTTTAATGACTTTGCCAATTTTGAACTAACTATAAAACTAGCTTTCACAACATTATGAAGTTGTGTTCTTTGTTTATGAAACATTTGCTGCTGTTTTAACAAATTTGCGGTAAGCTTCTGGATCTTGTCTTTTCTTATTTGTCCTGTTAGTGAGTGCAGCATAGGATGCTTAGTTGAGTAATGCCTCTTTATATTGAATTCTTTCATCACTGAAATGGATTCATTACACAGCAAACAAATAGGCTTCCCATTGTGCAAGATAAAAAAGAATTCTTCAGTCCATTTTTCTTGAAACTGGCGACCCTCTGCATCTACTTTTCGTTTCTTTCCATCAGACATCATTTTCGTTTACTTTTCGTTCGATAAACTTAATAACAAAATATAATTAGTAAGCACTCAAGATGCACACAAAGTCACAAAGCAAATTGACGGCACTAGCAGTTCGCTAGGAAATCGCTTGTCGAAGTTATCACGTCGATAACTCAAATAGAACTGAACTAAAGTTCGGGCCATCCACCCGCTTATATAGGCAAAATGAAGGAATGATCTAGAATCGTCTAGTGTAGAACATTTGAGAAGCTATAATCTTTTGTTGCGCCGTCAGTGAGGCGGCAAACATCAAAGGCTTTGAAGCTTGCCGCCTCACTCTTTGATGATCGCCGCCACTCATCTTGCTCGCTCACTTGATTCCGCAGGAGCAAGCAACAAATCCCATATCACTCGATCTTCCTCATTTGGAGTGAGTATGAGTAAGTAGTGTAATATTTTTTTTTAATTGTTAAGTAACTAGTAACTCTAGAGTGCAGGGTACATTTTCGACACTTTTATAGCATATCTCCGTAATTGTTACTGCTATGAAAAGAGTAATATAGGTGTCACGTGCTCTTTTTGGATCGTACTTAACATGATAAAAACAAAATTTGAAAAATTCTGTTCGCTTAAGAGATACAGGAGGAAATCAACAAATTGTAAATTTTAAAATTACCCTGTATATTCTTAGTTAAAAGAGATACAGAAAAATAGTTTATACAAAAGTTTCTTTGTAATGATGGTTAAATAATCTGTCGTTTTCAGAATAAGTATACGGGGTCAAGTAAAAAAGTTATCGGACCTGATTTTTTTTAATACAACATTATGTATATTTTAATCTAAAAGGATAGCATTTTAAATTCTCTTTTCAAACGTTTATTTAAAGCTTGTTATTATCCATTTGCTGGGATATAGTGGCCTAGTCGGTTAACAAATCCGTGTTTATCGTCAGATAGAGTAAGTTGCGGATTATGTGCATGGATAAATGTATTTGTACAAATATTTCTCAAACTCTTTGATAAAGTTATTTGCAATACCAATAGGCCTATAATTTTCTATATAGGATGTCACCTTTTTTTCTGTAAATCAGTTAACCAGCTGCACTTTTTTTGATAACACTGATGTACTTACGAGGGGAGGTCCAAAAGTTCGTGGAATGGAGGGGATGGAATGCGGATAGGTGCGCTCGCTATGTGTCATTCTGATTGGGGACTCATCATTAGTATATAGGTTAAGCTGCAGCCCTATTGCGTCAGTCGTTTACGAATAGTTGCCTGCTAAACAAGCCAATCCGGAAGAAAACTGAAACTATGGAGAAAATTGAACACCGTGCTGTAATAAAATTCCTTACCAAGCAAGGAAAGAACGCTCAAACCATATTGAATGAAATGGAAACCGTTTATGGGGAACAGTGCCCTAGTAAATCAATGATTTATAAGTGGCATGGTCTTTTTAAACAGGGCGGGAGTCGATTGAAGACGACCCCGCTCAGGACGGCCAGTTGAGGCCACCACATCAAACATCGTCGAAAAAGTGGAAGAACTTGTACTGGAAGATACCCGTTTGAAGAAAAAACAATTATCTGCATTAGTTGGAGTATCAGATACCACTATTTTGCGTATCCTACATGACCACCTGGGTATGACAAAAGTCAGTGCAAGATGGGTACCGAGAATGCTCACGCCACTTCAGAAACAACAGCGCGCCGATGCGTCCGAACAATTTTTGGAGCTGTGTGGAGACGAACCTGCACACATTTTTGGAGCGGATTGTTACCGGAGATGAAACATGGGTTCATCACTTTGGAGCCTGAGTCCAAACAGGAGTCTATGCAATGGCATAAAAAGGGGACACCACCGCCAAAGAAATTCAAAGTGTCAGAATCGGCTGGAAAGTTGATGGCTACTGTTTTTTGGGATTGTGAAGAGATATTATTGATTGATTACAAAGAAAAAGGAAGGAGCATAACCGGAGAATATTACGCAGCGATATTAGGAAAATTAAAGGGCCATCAAGGAAAAACGTCGAGGAAATTTGACCAAGGGTGTGTTCCTCTTTGCAAGACAATGCGCCGGTTCACAAGAGCAGTTGCCATTGCAACTCTGCTGCTCTGCACAAGCATGGCTTTCAATCAATAGTCCATCCACCCTACAGTCCAGACCTGGCCCCTAGTGATTTTTATTTGTTCCCCAATTTAAAAAACACTTACGGGGAAGAAAATTTTCCGACGACAATGAGGTAAAGGAGGCAATTTTAGCCCATTTTGAGGCGAAAGATAAAAAAATTATTTTATTGATGGTTTAGAAAATTAATTCATAGATCTAATAAATGTATTGTGCTTAAGGGTGATTATATTGAAAAGGAAAAATAGATTTATTGTTTTATTTTATTTAAAACCCTTTCATTCCACGAACTTTTGGACCTCCCCTCGTATATAGTTTGCATACCATCTCGAAATTAAAAGAAAAATAATGAAAAGAAAAAAATAGCTAATATATGAGTACATACTGTATCTACATCCATCTGATGTTATGGGGGTGTTCCGCATCATTCGTCGCTCCATTATTATTCCCGTGCGCGTTTGTTTCAGGGCACACAGGCAAAATAACTATTGCACCCTCGACCTGTTTTCTCGTTTCCCAGTTTCCAAAAATAGGGTTGCTAGCCACTCGTACATAACACACGTCTTCCTGTTTCTATATTTATATTTACGCGAGTAAAATGTTGACTGGCGCGTTCATTCTGGTTTTATTACCGTGAATTCCGTTCCGTCTTTTGTTTGGGAGGTTCGACTGCGGTAGTTAAAAGATTAAAATTCTATGTGCGTCGATTTGCTATTATATAGAAAACGTAATAATTGCTATTTTATAAAATTCGTTTTAAATATTTTGATTTTTAAAAAGAAAGTGTATATTAATGAATTAGAATGTTGTTAATTTTACACTTGAAGCCACTTGTAAATCTCTGACGATAAAATCCATATATACTTACCTATCACTTATGAGGTTTTTTATTATGAACTATTTATAACGGTATCTTATTAATAGAAGCACTTCTCTACCACACAAACCTAATTTTAAACTGCAGTTTTCGCCCATAGAGTATTTAAATGCCAGTGTCAATGAGTATGTATTAGAAGGAGATTTTTTTTTTATCCATTGATGCAGATTTTTTTTTTAAAGGATTAAAAAACATTAAAAAAAAAGTGACGCAATGTGTTCCATAATTAGGTGTTTTACATTGACGAAAAAGTGGACCTAATATGGAAAATCTCTTTAAATAAACAAAATATGTATAAAAATGATTTATTTATTTTCAGAAATTGCAGATTTTGACGATGATTTTGGATGAAAAATCAGGACTCTTCTCGGATAACACCATAACTTTTTGTCTTGACTCTGAATGAATGACAATTGATTCTTTTCACCTTATCCTTTTTCGAAAATTCGCTTAGTCCTACTGGGATTCCCCAGTAGTAGTTTGTTTCCGTCTGTATGAAATATTACTCGTTGTCATTCCATCGGAAATAATTTTTTTAACACAGGAAACTTTAATGCAATACTTAAAAAGCCAGTTAGTTATCTATATGTTATAAACAAAGTTTATTAAATGACTGTGTTGTAAAACTTTCTTATCCTTTCCATAGATGCTAGACTAAATAATTGCCGTAAAATCAGTATTGATCGATATCACCCCATGCGATCGAATTTGCCCCACTCTGCGGTACATACTGTTATTTGATTTTTTGCATATAACATTAAGTATTAGTAATTAGGAATCAGATTGGAAGAAATTTCGTAAACAGAATTAAATATATTGCCGTGTCATGCAGTTGAAGGATACATTAGGCAACTACAACAATTTAAAACAAGAATAATATCATAGGTAGATTTCTTTTTTGCGAAAATTGTGAATCTGACATTTGAATATGTTATGCAATGAATTACAGTGTTATATGTATGCAAGTACATAGATAACACAATGTAGGTGTTGATTTATTTCCTTGTTATTATTTTTTTTTTCTTGGATGCTAATGCTATTTGAGAAATAGTACAAATTTACATATGGTTATATGGTGATTTAAACGTTTAATTGACATATTTAATTTCATAAATAATACACCAATAATCAATGTGTAGTGGTGAGCACAGTTATAAAAAGAAAATAAGATACTATTTTTACTCTCATAGGAATTTAACAAATGCAAGTTAATAAAGCATTAAATAAAATTAGCTAATAATATACAGTTAAAATCTCTTAATGTTATTTTTTTTTCTGGTTTATTTCACAACTAATGTGTTCTTACATAATATAACGGAAATATTTTTAAACTTTCCATCCAAGATCCAAGCAGTTTTGTTTACTGAAAATTTTCTATACGCTGCCGTTGGTATATCTAGCGCTACTTAAATTTAATGACTAGTATCTTCTTTCAAACACCTCATCAACACGCGGATTTAATCAATGTTTACAATCAAAGATTGTGGATCATTAAAATGCAGTATGTACCATGTGATTCAAAATGATTGTCGTAAGAAAAAAAACTGTTTTCCGGAAAAATTTATCTATACTTATTACCAATTTAATGAGCGAAGTTAGCTACATACAAATTTCATACATTAAATGAATTTTTTTGACATCTAGCGACATTGGCGTGCGTGTTGTAGTATCTTTCGATTATTTATCTTATAATTTTTTTCAAATCGTTTATATTTACATCTAATATCAGCAACAATAGTATTTCTGAATACTGTAAGAAAATAAGGGAATTTATCTGTGGTAATAGCTCAACAAGCAGGTAAAAAATCAATATTAACATTAAGTGAAATAGTTTATTACATTTTATAATTTTATAGGCCTATCATACACGTCAGCGCAATGAGCTGGAGTTATTAGATCATGATAGGCGATTGGAATATTGTCATTGGTTTAATAACAATTTAAGGTGCGATGCTTGCTAAACAAATCATTTTTCTCGGATGAAGCCTGGTTTTATCTAGCAAGCTATATCAATTCACAAAACTATCGTATCTGGTCTGCAGAAAATCCACATGAATTTTGAGAAACGCAATTGCATCCCGTAAAAGTTGGAGTTTGGTTAGCTATGTCCAGGCAACGAATAATAGGACCAATTTTCTTCGAGGAAACTGTAACAGCCCAACGTTACCAACAGATGTTGGAATTGTTTATTGCAGAGTTACAAGAAAATGAGCTTGTAGCAGGTTATTTTCAGGACGATAATGCTCCAGCACATACTGCTCGACAAACCTGCCAATATCTTCAACAGTTTTTTGCTGACAGGTTCGTTAGAGCACAAAGAATGGCCACCAAGATCGCCTGATCTAACCCATTAGAATTACTTCATGTTCGGCTATCTAAAAAATAGCATCTATAGAAACCGCATGCATACCATAGAAGAACTGAGAGATGCAGTTTTGTCACTTAATAGTTATATTAATTGTATGTTATAATTTAAAGTAATAAATAAATTTAGTTAAACACCAGTTAGTACTGAATAATAAAATCATAATTTAGTAAAGTTAAATTAATTACATTTCATTTTTACAACAGAAACACCAAATCCATAGTCGTTTATATAATGCGAATCCAATATAGGTTACGTTTTCCTTATTTATGACAGATCCGTTTACTTTCTTATGTTCCAACACTGACTTAGTTCAAACCTTCATTACAAACACGCGGCATATACCTACATCCTGTTACTATCTATCGGAGCGGAATTGACAATCATTTTGAATCTCTGTGTACTCTTAATGCTAAAGAAAAAAGAACGCAAGATACGAAAAAGAAAAAATATATACACATATTTAAAAAAAAAATAATAGTTCTTGAAAGCGTTATCTATTATAAATAAAATTATGGTTACTTACAGTATATAATCGTAAATTACTTAAAATCTTATCGTATAAAAATCATAGTAGTGCTTAACCTAACTTAAAACAACTGATACACATTTTATATTTTATAGTTTCCACGTTAAACTATTACTAATTTTATTTTGTTGAAAATTAGTAAATATTAAATCATTTCCAACGAACTTCTATGATGACAACTGTGGACAGTTAATTTAGATCAGCCTGTATATAACAGGAATTTATTTTCGACAATCTTACAATCAAACATCTGCCCGCTTTTTTTCCCATTTCTTTTTTTTTGTGTATATATACATCTCCTATAATTTAACGCCTTGTAAAACACTCAACTCACCACAATCATTCAGACTAACATCATTTCACAACACGCAGTCATTATTTCGAAATCGGATACTCACATACTCCACATCTTCAGATGGTTTTCGCCTGCCGATACGATTTATCTAATGTATACCAGTCCGATCTTTTGAGGCAGCTGTGTTATTTGGGAATTAAGTCGTATTGTGCATCGCGCAAAAATATCATCCCCTTACTGTTACTGTACCGAAAAATATATTCGCACAATGAGCACACTTCTATTCATCAACATTGCATATCTCCATTAAAGGTGTGCCAAATGTGTCAATGTATGGATTTGGGGAAATTTCTAAAGGTGATTGGCAACGCAGCCCGCACGAATTTCATTACCATAGCAACGCGTGCTATATCCGTAGACGTTTGGCCCGAGAAGAATGGATAATAGAGAGAAAGACAGGCGGTATAGTGCCCAGGCAGCTGTTCGCCATGTGGTGGATCACAAAGTAGTTTTTATCCTGTCTAAAATTTGGCGTAAGAGCAGTTAATTTGAATGTCAAAGCTTTGATTTTAATCTTATGTGTATACCTAACCTCAATGTTATAAACATAGATCTGTCAGTTTTGACGTAACTGTCAAAATACAAATTGCAAATTTACAACATAGGGATGATATTATAAATATATGAATTATTTTTAATACATTCAATAAAGCACTCAAATCAGTTTGATTTTCATCATTATTATTATTTTAATGAACATTTTTTGATTGGTTGTATTTGATCGGTGACTGTAATACTCTGCAGGTAGTCAGTGTGAGAATTCCAGGTTATTTTATATTAAAATAACTGCCAACAAATATTTTATTGTATTAGACAGACATTATAAACGATCTTCCATTTTGAAACAAATTGTTTACGTTTACAACTATGATTACTTTAATAAATTAATAATGAACATTTATAAACGCTACCAATTTACTGACAATCTTATTTAAAAAGAAAAAATATTAGTTTCAAAAACTAACGGAAAAATAAAGAGACGTCAATAATTAATATTAATTTTTATTTTGACTTTGTGCTTTAAAATTTGTTTTATAAAACTAGTTCTCTTAATGTTATTATAGTTACATGCCTCTGCTACAGCTTACAATTTCAATTTTAGCGAAATATTTTCTGTGTATTCCTTCGCATCTGTTTTTGACATCCATATCACAGTGGTGTGGGTATTAATTTGAAAATGTCACGAAAATTTAGTAGTACGAAAAACGTCTGTTCTAGACAGAGTAGAGAAAGGTATTGTCTTATTGCATACACTTATAATATATATGATTAAAATGAGGTCAGCTAAAGCCAGTTACTATAATGAAGCGATTATTTGGCTCCAAGAGGCCTTGAGGAATATGTTTTTTTTGTTTTGTTTGGGTGTTACGAATATTGAGAAGGTATTAAATCATGATGGTCCAATATTATTAAGCAAGAGAATAAAAAATAGAAACGTATTCTGTATTGAAAACACAGTAAAATATAGATAATTCGAAGCTGCAGTAGTAGGAAATATGATGCAAAATATAAAGAAGAGGTAAGATGTTAAGAATCAAATTCAAAATCTACTCTAGCACTAAGAAAAAGGATTGGTTTAGTGTCTTGCATTAAATTTTTTTTTCAAAATAATAATATATTTCTGCAACACTAGAAGGGGTTGATGCAAAAAGACAGATTCAAACTTTATCGCGTTAATGACCGCATATTTGAAAATGTTGAAATGTAATTTTACTATTAAGACATCTTCAGTACATACATTATACAGGCTGTCCTGCAGTAAAGTGATCGTAGGGTAAAGAAACTTGATAACAGTTCTGTACAAATTATTTTAAATAACCTTTAGATGCTGACGTCAAAAAATAAAAACAGAAATCTTTTGGTTTTGTTTATAATTTCTATTTTTTTCTAGTAAAGAGGTGAAATCTGAATCTCAAATGGAATCAATGGTAACTAAAAGGTTAATAAAATATGTATATTAAAAAGAAAAGCAACAAAATATGAACGGTATACGAAAAAAAAAAAAAAAATTGAGGCTTTTGTGTTTTTAATCTACAAAATATTAAGTTTTGAAAATCTGCAAAAAATTTAAATGAGATTTTTTATTATAAAATACATTGGTTATAGTTGTTGTATAATCAGAATTACAATAAGACGTTGACAAATCTTCTAAATAGCTAAACTATGGCAAACCTTAGTTTTTGAAATAGCCCCTAATAAATATTTTCTAGGTTTCTGCCATATTTGTCTATAGCGGGAATAATGAGTTGTTATTTGAATCTTTTTTTCACGGTGTTCAAAAAATAAGTAGTAATGCGGTCCTGGATAAGAGCAATATATTTTTTTTTAACATGTCATTTCTATTCTCTCTCAAAAGTACACAACACTGTATCTCTAATTGTAATATCTATTGGTTCACATTTGTATTTGCCGCCAAAAAAAAAAACTTGAAACTGATATTGATATAAAATACGTTTTTCATTGCAATGTGCTTTATTGTAAATTTTTAACTCGACGCGTTTTTGATTGAACATAATTATATAACAATCAAACAAGAAGGTAGAAAAGTACACCTATAATTCTCGAGAAAGCAAGAGTGCCTTTATCAAAGCCTATCCCTGAAAGGTGTGATTTGCAAGCCAAAGTTTCTCAGAATATTTCCCTCAGAATTATATCAGTTATATACCTCACAATATGTTTGGCCTTTTGTTTCGAGAGAGCCTATTATATAAGAGAATACTGATTTTTAGAATCTTTATTATTTAACGTTTCCTAGTAACAATCATAACATAATGATTAACAAACAACGCTGTATATTTTATTATCCATTATTCTAGAGTAGAAATCTATTGGAGCATTTTCATCATCGTACAAGACAACAACATACATCGGTTCATTGATTAAAATCCCAAGTCACGTTCATCTAATAAAATTCCTGTCAGCGGCAACTTACCAACGTCCAGATAAAAACACCCTTCGCATTACTACAACCAGTATATAGAGGGTTGTTTAATACAATTGTCTAGCATCCCTCTTCCTCTGGTACACCGGTTTTAATTTTAATCGAGTTCCCAGCAGTAGACAACTCGTTATTAAATTTTAAAATTCCCTTTGAACTGCACACAGTAATAACGGAAGGGCTATATCGATATTAATCTTATAAACCGGCCCGCTGGACACGCTGTATATGAGAAAAGAGTGTAATAACAATAACACATTATGTTAATTGCTAAAAAACCATGATTCAATGTCGCGTTAATAAGAACGTTAAGAGTTAGTCATCTACCGAAACGGTATGTGTGTATTATATTCTGTACCTACCGAATATATCAGCCAGTAAATGTATTAACCTTAAATTGAGTAAAAGAGATGCGAGTTTTAAAGGTCCTTCGAGGTTAAACTGCGTTGGATGTGACTGACGCGACAAGAATTTGTTTCGCGTACTCTTCTTTTAAGATTCTTTAAAGTCTGCACGTTATATTTGTAATATGCATGTAAGAAGATAATATTTAATTCTTTCTCTTTTCTAATATGATTCCTCACAATAAGAATGTAAACAAACATTAAACAGTGATTACTACCGTCATCAACCGTCACAAATAGTGATTCATTCACCTGCATACCGATGTATCACTCCAAACATCCTGCAAATATTAATTACCCCAGCAAACGCGAGGTATAGAGTTAATACCACATACTTTAACTAATAAAAACGCCGAAATAACATTATTAAAAAGGCAAATATACCCCTTTTGTTTACAATCTCACGCACAATACAGGTATTTCGATATCACCAGTTCACTACCAACATTGCAGACGGTTAACGCCCAGGTGTACTAAACGCAAAACAACGTACCTGTTTTCGTCTGTCGTTTTCCTTAAATCCCGCGATTTCTAATCCGCGTTATCACTTGAATTATGCGCAGACACAATTGGAGCACTCGACGTTAACACATGCTATAGATTTTATCTGTTTATCTACTATCACCACGAGATTTTCACGGTGTTTATTATCGGCAGCCCACAACGTGCATCTTTTTCAAGCGAGAGTAGTTAACGTTCGCGTGGACGAACACACCTCCACCATGCACCATCGGATGCCAACTGAAGATTTTGTTTGAACGTTGGCGCGCGTGCGCGATGACATACCTTCGAACAGGTAGTTCTTCTGCGGGTATTTTCGGAACGGTGGAATTGGTGGCTTTCGAGGTTGGTAGAATTGTAGGCGCAATAGTATAGTTTTGAATGTTGTGAGATCGTTTCGCTGATTGTGATTTCGACTACCGCATGGTCATTTATTGATAAAAGTTTTCCGAATGTATTTTGAGCTGTTTATTTGTACTGATAGTTCTTTCTCCGATTTTTTCGAAAAAAAAAGAATTTATATTACGTAAAAATCTAATTTTATTGTCACTTTGGCGAAACTAATATAGGTGCTCATGTACAAAAAAAAACATATTATGTAAAATAAAGAATTCTATTAAAATGTCGGAGAATTACATAAAATAACTTTTAAAACATAACATAAAACTTAGCAATGTATTTTATGGTAGTTTTGCGCTCTGTATAAATTGTAATTAACTTTGGAAATATTCAAATATATACAGTGTGTTAAAAAAAGGTTGTCGGATATTTTACCCAATTATAGTACTGGTGGAAAATAAACAAAAAAGTGTTAGTCAACATGGGTCCGCAATTCAACTGTTTTTGACATATAGTCGATTGCATATTTTAAAATAAAAAAAAAAAAAACATTTTTCGGTTTTGAGAATAGTTCCCTTTGTCAAACAACTGATTGTGACTTAAAATTAGTTCTGTCAGACATCTGTCGTCAGGTTATTTATCATTTGCGTCAATTTTTTTTTGTTCTCAAATTATGCATAAGTACACAAATGCAGAAATGGCCGATATGCATTTTATGTACGGTCGTGCGAATGGTAATACCACTGGAGCACGGCGTATGTATGCCGAAGAATTTCCAAATCGGTTGTTACCGAGTGATAAGATTTTCTCAAGACTTCATATCCGGCTGTCCGAAAACTGGTTCATTTAAAATTAATGGTGGTTCTGGTAGACCTAGATCAGTTTCTTCTCGCGCAGTAGAATTAGATAATTTTGAGACGGGTAGAAAGACACCCAAAATATTAGCACCCGAAGACTTCCCGCAGAACGTCAGTCATCCTCTCATATGGAGAATTCTGCGGGAACAGCAGCTCTATCCCTACCACATTCAACGCGTGCAAGTTCTTGCTCCTCACGATTAGGATGCACGTAGGGTTTTTCGTCATTGGGTTTTACGAAAGCTGGCAGAAACTCCTAATTTTGCGACCCAGATTTTATTTAGTGACGAGGCTGGGTTTACAAGGGACGGAATATTCAATTTTCATAACAATCACGTCTGGGCAGATGAAGATCCCCATGCTGCTGTTGAACTGCATCACCAAAACCGTTTTTCGCTAAATGTTTGGCTTGCTATTTTTGGAGACTGTTTAATTGGTCCAATATTTCTCCTAATCGTTTAACGGGACAAGTATACTTGGATTTTTTAAGAAATGAATTACCCGTTTTGTTGGAAGACGTGCCACTTTTTAACAGATTAAATATGTGGTTTATGCACGATGGAGCTCCTGCGCATTTTTCCATCGTAGTTAGAAATTTCTTAAATCAAGATTACAACGAGAGATGGATAGGACGGGGTGGACCAACTGCATGGCCTCCTAGGTCCCCTGACCTGACACCTCTGGACTTCTAAAACAATTAGTGTGCGCACGATCTGTAAACAATTTGGAAGAACTCAGGCAACGAATCGTAAATTGTTGCGAGAAATTCGGAGGATTCCAGGAATTTTTTAAAGATTTGCGTCGATCTTTCATAAGAAGGTGTGAAGCGTGCTTAGAAATGACGGTGGACATGTAGAACAATTTCTTTAATTTTACTTTAATAAGATTTGTTTAATTTACATTGCGATAAGAATTTTCTTTGAAAATTTTTAATCCTACTAAAACAATATGCAATCGACTATATGTCAAAAACAGTTGAATTGCGGACCCATGTTGACTAAGACTTTTTTGTTTATTTCCACCAGTATTACAATTGGGTAAAATATCCGACAACCTTTTTTTAACACACTGTATATTTTGTACCACCTAAAGAGATTGTATAGGACTACAGGACCTACAGATAGATATCTGATCATATCACTACGATTTGCTTATCTCCAACCTTCTACCTACCTCATTGAATAATCATTTAATCAAAACAAACTGCCACCGCTTTTTGTGTTTACAATTTCCTTGTTGAGTTCAATTTAAACACAATCGGAATCAAATATTATACTAACGGTTAAAGATGTGTAACCAGTGAAAATGAAAAGAAAATCAGAATTTCTAGAAATAAATGCGGGAAATTTAAATTCTGCTTTTCGGTTACAAATGTACCATGTGATTCAAAATGATTGTCGTAAGAAAAAAACTGTTTTCCGGAAAAAATTATCTATACTTATTACCAATTTAATGAGCGAAGTTAGCTTACATACAAATTTCATACATTAAATTAATTTTCTGGAAATTTAGCGACATTGGCGTGCGTGTTGTAGTATCTTTCGATTATTTATCTTATATTTTTTTTCAAATCGTTTATATTTACATCTAATATCACCAACAATAGTATTTCTGAATACTGTAAGAAAATAAGGGAATTTATCTGTGGTAATTAGCTCAACAAACATGTAAAAAATCAATATTAACATTAAGTGAAATAGTTTATTACATTTTATAATTTTATAGGCTTATCATACACTTCAGTGCAATGAGCTGTCAAAAAGAAATTACATTTTTCATCCCTATAAAGTTTTCTACGGTACAGGAATTATTACCATTAGATCACGCTAGGCGATTGGAATATTGTCATTGTTTAATAACAATTTAAGGGGCGATGACTTGCTAAACAAATCATTTTTCTCGGATGAAGCCTGGTTTTATCTAACAGACTATATCAATTTATAAAACTATTGTATCTGGTCTGCAGAACATCCACACGAATTTCGAGAAACGCAATTGCATCCCGTAAAAGTTGGAATTTAACCAAACTCCAACTTTTTTTTTAGCTAACCAGCTATGTCCAGGCAACGAATAATAGGGCCAATTTTCTTCGAGGAAACTGTAACAGCCCAACGTTACCAACAGATGTTGGAATTGTTTATTGCAGAGTTTCAGCATGATAATGCTCCAGCACATACTGCTCGACAAACCTGTCAATATTTTCAACAGTTTTTTGCTGACATGGTCGTTAGAGCACAAAGATGGCCACCAAGATCGCCTGATCTAACCCCATTAGATTACTTCATGTTCGGCTATCTAAAAAATAGGATCCATAGAAACCGCATGCATACCATAGAAGAACTGAGAGATGCAGTTTTGTCACTTAATAATTATACTAATTGTATGTTATAATTTAAAGTAATAAAATAAATTTAGTTAAACACCAGTTAGTACTGAATTGCAAAATCATAATTTAGTAAAGTTAAATTAATTACATTTCATTTTTACAAGCAGAAACATCAACCCATAGTCGTTTATATAATACGAGTTCAAATATAGGTTACGTTTTCCTTATTTATGACAGATCCGTTTACTTTCTTATGTTCCAACACTGACTTAGTTCAAACCTTCATTACAAACACGCGGCATATACCTACACCCTGTTACTATCTATAGGAGCGGAATTGACAATCATTTTGAATCTCTGTATAGTTTGACAGCTATAACCATTATGAAATATAGTATTTCCAACAAATATATTTTCAATATTGATTCTACAAACCGTCACGTAGAAAAAAATACGTAGGATAAAAACTTATGTTTGTTCGTTGAGATTACACCAATTACATTGGTGCATATTAATCTTTCTCAGATACGTAAACACCAGATCTACCTATCTTCTTTTAACTAGCAGTTAAGGCTGGGCTATTTGTGGTGGGGAGAGGTTGTTAAACGTGACACTAGAAAGTGCTGGTCCCTAGAGTTTAATAGCAAAAATACGTGCGAAAAAGTAACGTCACTATTACGATAGATGGCATAATACAACCAGTTGCAGGTAATGATTAATAAGTTGCCTATACACGAGACATATTTGCAGAATAGCTTATATTTGTCAATATGTGTAAAATTTAAATTTGTATTGTATAAGTGCAGATAGGTATCTAAAAATTAAAAATAAGTCCAAGCGTTGCCAGTATTATAAAGTCTACAGATATAAGTAACTGTCAAATATCATTATTATTAGATTTTATAATTTCACTGATAAATTCCAGTGACGTATTTCATGATAGCTTCATAAATAATATAAAAAAGTAAACTAAATAATCATCAGATATTCTAAAACTTAACAACGCAAAGCCTTAATTAATAATGGAAAAATATATTCAATAAACATAAAATTTTAACTCCAACTACGTATGTATCGGCGATTGTAAATTCGACCGCTTACGAAAATTAGCATTAATCCCCTATGTAATCTCGGTCGGCGGGAAATTTTATAGCTATTGCAGTTTCAATATGTAAACGGGGTTGATATAGTATAAGTACAGGTTTTTAGTTTAACTTAACATAATATATACTATATACATAGTTGTCCACTTGGCATTCTTTCTTAAATATTACGTTTAATATTGATCTTATCAGAAAATGTTAAGATACATGTTTTATTCGGATGTTTCTTGTTCTATCTAAAAATATTATGAGAGAACAAACAACACAAACAAAATTATAATTAAAAAAAAACTGTTAGTAATAATAGATTTACCGAAACAATTTCATGTATCATGATCTTTTTTTTTGTTAATATTTTCAATATTACTATTAGTAAGTAGCAGTAAATAAGTAAATACAGTATTTAATAATATGATAATAGCATACACATTCGGCCAGTGAACATTTATAATCGGGGAATAAACGTATGCATAAAAACCCACCGTAGTTGCCGAGTATTGTGAACCAACGCGCGCGAAGGGGATTGGGGAGTACAAACTATCGGCGGTACGCTTTGGCAACGTGCTAGCAGTAATATTATAGGAAATCGCATTCAGTGATATCTTTCCATACCGGTATAGTATATCTGCGTTCACACGAGTTATCTTAAACCCACCTGTATGTATGTATCCCCTTGGCAAAATTTAAATTTCCCACAATTATTCTTAGTAACTTCAACATTGAAACACGAAATTACCAATGGTTTTGTATTAATTACTAGTTATTTTGATGTCTTTCTGTTGAAGTTACCAAAAATAATTGTGGGAAATTGAAATTTTGTCAAGGGGGTATGCAATGATGTCATCTGGTCTATCCTCGCATCTATTCCAGACGTAAATATTATATTACGTAAATACTTTAGTATAAACAAGAGGGTAAATAACGAAAATAGAGGCGAACTACGAATCATATGTTCAAATAAAGCAGTATTAGTGAGTTACAGAGTATTATTATCAAATATAAAAGAATTAATTAACATGTTATAATGATTTGTGCCATGAGAAAAAGCAATAGAAAGAATATCTTTTTTTAAAAGGTAGCAATTTTTTCCAAGAGGTATGATTTTTTTAGACTTTGTTAATATAAATAATTTGCCAGTGGGGATTTATGTGTGATAAGTTATTTATAACGTCCACATTGAAAAAATTCTTATAAACTAAACGTACACAGTCTTTGTAATCGAAGTAATCGCTTCAGCAAATTTATTTCAAAATAATATACTACAAACACATTTTAAGTACTTTGTATTTGTATTTGTAAATTATACCATCAAAAACACCCGTCAATAATCGATGGCTAATATAAGCAACAAAGGAGAAGTATATACGCCGATAATCATTCCAAAAATTAATCCCTAGATGTTATGCCGACAAAAGTGCCGCAAATTTTTCGGCTAGTGATTTATATTCGTAGGAATTTTATTTTATAGTTTCCGCGGAAGAATTCAATATTAAAATTCTTGAGAATTCGCGCACGCGCAATCGCTGTAGATTAAAGCAGTTGTATCTTTCCCTATGTTTCCTGAATGGCTTATTTTCCCTGTCATCGTTTTGAGAGTCGATCGTACAATCGAAAAGTCTAATATTAGTATACCTCCTTCAATAATGCCGAAATATGTAAATAATTAATATATTTGTATGTATGTATATAGTCAAATTTTACGGTAACAAAAACACCGTGCAAAGCAGTCGTCCTTCGTTCTTGGCTTGGTGTTTACTTGGTTGCGTTTCTAGTTGGGTGCATATGAAAACTACGGAAACTACGTAACATGACCAATGATACTTGATATCCTCAATAATAATTTATTACTTTACGCCCTTAATACTTAAATAAATATTTTCATTATATATTTCACAAAATAGTACAATTCTTCCTACTAAATTAAAAAACAAATCACCCGCATTGCCATCTCTTGAGTAAGTGCCAAAGGTTTCGAGAGCCTTTCCAGGCCTTTCTACTTTTCTCCAAACCATGGTTGCAACTTCACACCGGTTGAATAAGGTTAAATATAGCTTTTCGGAAAACAAATAAAGTTGTTTACAATTTGCTTGAAATTGCTATGATGTAGAAATTTAAGCTGTCCATGGTGCTGGGTTGGGTTTAATTTTTTACAGTTTTTCTCGCTTACACAAACAAAATTATTTAATATGAATACCAGCAAATGGTAGCACCCTATTAATTTCTAATCGTTTGAATCTTTTATTCTTTATTAATTAACTTTTCTGAACGACAAAAGCTATCCCAAATCTGAAATCACCTTTCCCTCTCACCCACAGAATCTAGCCCAGCGCTTTAATTTCGGTAGTAAAGATGGTGGCATAACGAACAAACCTTACGTTTCAGGTTATATTCGTTATATTAAAAGAAATAATAAGGAAATGACATTTAATAGGAGGAATTTGGCTCTTTGTTTGCAACACAGTTTGCAAGTACATTCAATATATTTCTATATCTTCTTCTCTATATCTATAGAAATGCTCTGTTAAAGTTGGAGTTTTATTTGTTTTTTTGTTTATTTTTTAGGTTGCATGACCGCATACAATCTGTAACAATTCAGTTTTTTTGAAATAATTTTAATATTTTTCAACAGGAAAAAAGCAAATAATTAAAGAAAAAAGTTTCTTTTTTTTCTTATTTTATGTAAGATATATCTTACATAAAATAGAAATCGTAACGAATCTTACTTATAAGCCAGAATATAAATGTTGAAAAATATTTCTGTTTATAGATAATTTATGTATTTATTTAAATATATAATGATCGAAGTAAAAACTTTTCTTTGTCGTAAAACAACGCATTCTTGGGAATCGCCATTGATTAAGGTTTTTTCCATGTGTAAAAAAAATTATTAATTTAATTAACCATTGCGTAAGTATTGCTTGTAGAATTTTTTATACATTTAATATTTTCTTTTTCAGTTATGCATATACATTTATAAACGTCCATAACAAAGTCCTCAAAGGTCTCAAAGCTTTGAAATACCCCGCTTTTCAAAATCTGCTGTTTTTTGGCAAAAACAGGGTATTTGTATTTTCATGTGCAAGTAATAATGTAAAAAATCATACTAAATATAAAAATATAAAATGAAATATAATATTTAATAATGGAATTAAACAAAAAATCTCTGTTTATTATAAATTGATCCTGCAAAAATGTATTCATATTATTTTAGTTTCACATGTTCTGTGCTGGCATCTCGTATTCAATCGCAAAATTCTCCACACCAAAATTAGTTACCTGCATTATCTTCATTTATGCAGAAGTTAATCCATTACATTACAGATGGTGCAACTTTCTAAAAGTTAGTTGCCGTAATTTTAAATTTAAAATGTGGGACGGTTGCGCTATCCTCAGAGGCCTTAACATTGGAACTGTTTTGAAATGATAGCATGATAAATGCTAAGTGGTAATGCTAAAGCTAGTATCTTAATAGAAGTCGCAAGAATTTCAGGATTTCTCAAAATTCTACGTTAAATACTGATTCTTTTAAGAGAATGCCGCTCAGATACATTTTTATCAGTGTAAGGAAAAAAACATATTTGAAAATAATAGAAGAAGCAGTTACTTTTGAGATTTTTTTTATTGTACGTAACTAAATAATAACAAAATATTATTGCTTGATAGACTCCATTGCCATTCCGCTTAAAGATTCCACACTTGCCGTAGTGCATTGTGTCGAGATACTTGAAACAGCTGGCGAAACGCATCGCTCCTTTTTCTGTACTACCTAATTTGTGCATAAATTCCCTTATCGTCTTCCATTTCATGACGAAAATAATCAGAAAATAGAAACCTAAGGTATTGTGGTGTAGATAAATAAGAAAGTAAATAATCAAGGGATTGAATATACCTTCTAGTACGTTAGTGAATCGCAAGATATCCCCAATAGTGAGCAAGAAAGAAATATCTTCGAAACTGTTCAGATAATCGTATATATAGTAGATCCACGTGATTCCCATGGCTAAACCCAGTTTTAGAATGATAAATCCTCTAAAAAAGATGGACAAAAAAAAACAGGTTACTTGAATTATTTATCTTTTTATCATTTTTCTAATTTTTAATCGTGACATTTTGAATAAGCTTGATAGAAGTTCTCTCCATACTTTTTATTGTTGTTTTTCATTTCCTTTCGCTGCTGGTTAGTCGTAGCTCCCGCTATCTTGTTCAAATCCCTTTTGACTCTCAGGAAGTGCGAAACAGTTTTCGTATAGAAGAAGAGATTTATTACAATAAATATTGAGATCGGCAAGTATAGGAAAATATACTGCCCGTAGTTGCCTGAAATGCAGAATATCAGATTTAAATTAGTGCAGTGGTAGGCTGAATAAATAAATATAAAAGAAATAATTTATTATTAATTTACCTATGTTATGTTATATCTTACCAATTTTATGTGTGTCTATGGCGCAGCCAGTAGGATTGATGTGCGGCTTTATGATTTCCGGTATATAATACACTTCTTGATTGGCAAGGATGAAAAATACATCGCAGATTAAAGGTATGCTCGTAGCGTAGGCAAAATAATAGTAGAATTTCTTCCTGACTGCATCCTTCGTTTGGCCAACTTTTGATCTTACACGCCTTTGGAACAAATTTAGCTTATCAAATAAAGTATCTATTTCAAGATAAAGTAAATTATCCTAAGGTTTTTAGACCAAAATTTCGTTGCTGTTTATAGAATTACCCCTTACAGCCTGTGCAGAAATGATTGCAAAAGGGGTACATGAGGAGGAAAAATAATATAATGACTGACAGCCAGGCTGTCATTAAGGCAGTCGCAAGCCCGTAACTAGTCGAAAATAGTTAGGACTGCAAACAATCCTCAATGCACTGGCACGGACTATCACGTGTCTCTGATTGGGTGCCGGACATGAGGATATAAAGGGCACAATGGAATAGCCGATGAACTACCAAGGAGGCTCTAAGAGGACACTTCATGGGTCTGAGCCTATGTGGATTTTACTAAGGATTCCCAAGGAAGGGATCTGGACCTGGTTAGATAAAAAGTACAAGAAATGAGGTCGACGAAAGGTAAACTCTACACCAAGCGCTGATAGGGGATGGGGATTGAGTTTCTCTGAAAACCTACTCAGGCGCAAGAAGAAAGAAGTTAAACCATAACTGGTTCGTAACTGGATACTGCCCCTGAAAAAGCATCTATACAACCAGGCCGGGTAAGCTAACGAGGTGTAAGAACATGCGAACTACAGGAGGAACGAGTTACATGTAACTGCACTTGTGAAGGAACTGAAGTACTCAGGCAGAAATATTTCGGGAGATCTATGAGCTCGAAGTCTCAAGTTCCACTGGGCAAGATACTGGCTTGATAGAGAACAACAAGCTGCCGAGGAAAAGAAGAGAATTTAAGGACGGTACAATGAACCACATAGCTCAAGTGCCGGACATTAAGTGCCACCCTAACTTAATGATGAAATGAAATAATGAATGAATGAAGAATGAGTGAATGAATGAAGGAATAAAGAATAAATGATGAATGAATGAATGATGAATAATGAATGAATGAATGAATGAAGAATGAATGAAATGAATAAATGGAATAATGAATGAATGAATGAATGAATGAATAACGGTTTTGAGTTAATTTGCTCTAATGAAAAAGCCTTTGTATAAAAAAAAGGCGAAACAAATATAATACTTTTAAAGAATTCTTTTGTTTGTTTAATATTCCAAGAAAATTTCCGCTAAAACCATGCAAAACATAAATATTATCAACAATCATTTTCTATTACTTCAATATAAAAATTCAACTCTAAAAAATTACTAAAACAATGAAATTTTTCCTACTCTAACTAATGATAAAAATGAAGAAATATTGAAATAAGAATAAAATCTAAGCTTTTGGTCAATACCCAGTAATTCGCTTACTGCAAACTTACCCTAAAGTCTGCCAAATTTCGTAGAAGTACGTTCAACCAGGTCAATCGAGAAAGCATGACGTAATAGTATACATATCCTGAAATGCAAAAGAGTTATTAGTAAAAACTTGCAAGTTTTAAGTATGGCTCACACCACACACTATTTGTGCGACATCTACGAACTAAATTTTTAACTAATGGGTTTGTAACAAGAATAACTATTATTCTTTAAATAATTTAAAATATGTATTTAATTACTTTGATACGTTTAGGTGTGCATGATATGCACTTGTATGATGAATCATTTGTCATTTTTGTTTTGTAATTAAAATTATTTTTTTACGATTTTTCTGGGACATTTGATACTATTAATCACAATATTCTACTGAAAAAGTGAGAAACAAT